>JADDOH010007224.1:0-25995 GCA_016648135.1 Agrypnia vestita | reverse complement strand
TACCTGAGGTCAGGAAAGATCGTATACCCATGGAATGATATCCCATATCTCTGTCAAGAAGGCACACAGGTGAGTAGTGTGTAGTCATCCTGCTGTGTACATTGTACTTAATCTTTTATTTCTCACACACGCAATGTATCAATAAAATACCATATATCAATAAAAAATACTATTGTTGTTATTTAAAGGAAACCCAAGTGTAACATCATAATAAAATATAAAGTGATTTAGTACGCTATTAAATGTTTTTTATTCTTTATTTCATTTCACGTAGACACTTATTTTTACCGTAATGGCCTCAAAAAATCGTACTTGTCAGTAGTTGAAATTAATCTCCCACAAATGAGATTTAGTTACGTACCGTTCCAGTTCCGAAATTTAAAAATATTTACAAAAAAAATATACTCAAAACCCATCTACAAGTTCAAGATAAACTCTCTTTTTGGAGAGGTATAGCGATAAATTTGATGTATTTATTTATCGTTTAAATAGACTAGAAAAAATGTAATAAACTATGTAATTGAAATTAAAAAAGAAATTGAATTTTCAAAGCAAGAACACACTTTGTGGATTGACGTTATAAGACATTGGAGAAAAAATTAAATACTATGTTTTAAACCACTTTATTACTACATGTATGTCAATTAGTTTCGGTTGGACTCAACCTTCTTCAGAACAATTACAATATAGACTCTAATCTAAGTACAGAAATTTATAAAGGGGCAAGAAAAAGTGAAAGGAGCAGAATGTCAACTAGGAGTGGTGAGGGAAGGGGAGGAGTTAAGTGAAGATAGAGAGAACAACTTTGTTAGCACTAATTGATTACTAATTAACTTATTTTGGATAGATTTAGCATATAGAGTTTCCGCATTAAATGGTGGAATCCTTTTTGGAATAATGTTTTTTATCACTTAAGCACTTTTATAACGGAATGTTCTTGGAGCCTTGTGTAATGCCGTTTCTATTTCCGATATATAGGTACTTCAACATTCTCAATAGCACTTTTATATTGGTTTTTGGTGTAGTGAAGGTTATATTTTAAACCCTTTGACAGAAGTGCCCTTTCTTGAGGTGACGAGAGGTTTTTTACGCGGTCGTAAATTTTTTTCGCTGGGATTGTTGATCCCTTGACTATGGGTTTATTTGATTCACATAAGTTTTTGAGTTTCTTCTCTAACTTCACAAATTTATTAAAGCCTTTAATTTATTTATAACGTTCCTCCAACTACCAACAGTAATATTCCAACACCTCAATGAAGTAGAATTCTTACTCCTTTTATATTAACTCGTGGCGTCTGCTTGCTTGCTTGCTTGCCGGCTTGCCGGGTGAAAAACTTTGGATCGATTTTTAACCCTTTTCCCGTGATCCAATCGAGCTGAAACTTGGCAAGTAGACTCGTGGCGACGATCAAGAAGATGTATCAAATTTTCGTTAAAAAAATTAATAATTATAGTATAATTTCGGATTTTTAGAAATTTTATTGGTTTTTTCAAATTGGAATCATTAGAAAAGTTTGCTTACTAGCAACGGGGGCCCAATAACGTCGTGGAATATTTTCTAAATTTGAATTACTCCGTTGGTATACACAATAGGTACTTCACTACGCATGTCGAAAATCTAAATTGACTGACAAATGTTTTTAGAATTTAATCTTCAAAGCATGAAGTGTCTTATCAAAGCTCAAAACAGCTGAGATTTTAGAAATATATTAAATTACTGTAAGTTTAGTGCTATGTTATATGTTTTAATTCGTCTTTAATTGTTGTTATATTTTACAAAGAAAGGGAGTATAATAAAAACTTGGTTTTTATGGGTTACTTTTTTTTAATAAATAATTTTTCAATATTAAGCACGATTAAGCTCCCTTAAGAGATAAAGCCAGCATTTCATACCAGTAACAATTTAGACAAATTATTAAGTAACTGTAAAGACAAAGAAAATATATTAAACCATTCTGGTATTTATAAACTCAGCTGCAATGATTGAGATGTTATGGCAGAGGCTCCCCTTTGTTCACATTTGTTTACATTTCAGGCGACGATTCCGCCGCAGTCGTCGCTTATAATAAGTACAAGAAATGCTACAGTTTAAGTACAAAATATGCATGAACAAAGTCTGTAGTGTTCAAAGTAATAAAAATAAAGATAATTACACAAAATGTATATATGAACAAATATATTTGAAAATATATGAAATAGATTCAGAAAAATAAATAATGTTTCTTAACTCAGTATGGATGGTGTGAGGTAATGTTTTCATTCATAATTTTTATAATGAAAATCTTAAAAAATACGAACCCTTAAAATGCGATGTGATTGGTCGTGACGTTGTTTGGCTAGAATCATAGATAATTAACGTGATCTATGGTGTTTGTTACAGTAATTTGTTTCGTTTCTATGGTAACCGTTCGTCTTGCTTTGTTTTTACTGGTGTTTGCATGATTTTTGCCGTGTTCGTGATCTATTTCAATAAAATAACTAACTAAGAACACATTTAAAATAATGGAAGACGGATTTTCACAACGAATATCCGAAAACTTACCGAAAATTAACGCTTCAATGTTGGATACATTTTTCAGTTTTTAGTACTGAATTTCTATATTTGGGTACGATATAGGTAATATCTTAAAAACATTTTCCCTGGTATTATCACCTATGTGTCGGGGATGTAACGTAAGTCTACATGTATACAAAATATGAAATATCTATCTTATTTACGAAAATTACAAAGTCACATTTTTTGTAATCATCGAATAGACATTTTCACACCAAAATGACCAAATTAAACTGTTACGAATGTACGGATTTATTTAATATTATAAAATATTTATTCATTACTGTCGTGTTTTCGGCCAATGAACCTATTTAAAAAAATGTGAAATAACCCTATTGTATATGTAGGTATTTATTAATAATTATGAATATTTCTGATTTTTAAAAAAATGATCTCGGTGTTAAGGTAAGTACCGCCAGTGTATTTTTGACGTACGCATTAAATCAATAAAATAACTCCTCTACGGACGAGTCGTGTCTATGGTCGACGGCCATTTGACGTTAAACTGTTCTACCGTGCTCGCTGGACAGTGGAGCCATGGACCCAGATGCTCCTGCCGTCAAGCCCGAGCCAGGGTCTGCAGCCGAGAGCGGTGATGAAGGAGCTCCTAGCATTTTCATAGACATACCGCCCCCCCACATCAAGCAGGAGTGCTCGGAGTCCTCCAGCGGGGCCGACCAGCGTGCCGGTGAGTAGTTTGCTTCCTGTATCCGCCCAGCCTATTAATCCTCTAATATTTTCACTGTAGTTGATATGCATCCCATAATAACAAATCATTATTCCTGGATCTTACGCCTAATTGGATCGTCGTTGGTTTTATAATGTCGGTGTCAGCACTGCGGCTGAACTGGATATTACCAAGTTAAATGTTTTTTGAGTTGGATGCTTTCTGCATAACTACGTCCAATTATCGATGGAATGTTGATATTTTGATTCCGCCTAGATGCTCCTGCCGTCAAGCCCGAGCCAGGGTCTGCAGCCGAGAGCGGCGATGAGGGAGCAGACGGTGGATTCCTCCACAGCGAGATGGACATATCTACCCCTGACATCAAGCAAGACTACTCCGAGTACTCCAGGAAGGACGACCAGCGCAAAGGTGTGGAGATTTCTTCCAGATATTTTATTGCGTTTTTCTTTGGTTTCCAATCAATGGTGCAGCGGTAGTCTTCTCGGCAAGGCTGTTCGGTGAACCATTCTTACGAATTATTAACAAATATTGAAGAATTTGTCATAGAACTAGTTGTGACAGCGGTAATTTAATAATATAAGTAATTTATTTTCATTGCAGGTCTTTTAAGAGGAGATTCCGTCTTCACAAATGCAGCGGTGCCTTCGGTAATCCTTGAAAAAAAGCCAGAAATTGAGACAAAAAAATCAAGAAGCCCAATGCTTACTGAGGAGGTACAGTTGTTGTGCTCACAGTGCAGTTTCTCGTGTTATCAGAATGACGAATTAAAAAAACATTTGCTTACTCACACCGGTGATAAACCGTTTTCGTGTACTCTGTGTACTTATTCGTGTAACAGGAAACAAACCTTGAACAGGCATATGTGTACTCACACAGGGATTAAACCTTTTTCATGTCCGCATTGCACTTATACGTGTAGCCAAAAAGCCCACTTAAAAAGCCACATGCTAACTCACAGCGGGCAGAAACCGTTTTCATGTTCGCATTGCACTTATTCATGCTATCGTAAAGACAATTTAAAAGAACATTTGCTTAGTCATAGCCTTTGTAAACCGTTTTCATGTTCGTTGTGCAGTTATTCATGTAAAAGGAAAGGAACTTTAAAAAGGCATATGTCTTCTCACGCAGGAAAGAAATCATTTTCAAGTTCACATTGCACTTACTCGTGTAGCCAGAAGGCTTACTTAAAAGGCCACATTCTCACTCACAGCGGGAAGAAACCGTTTTCATGTTCGCATTGCTCTTATTCATGTTATCGGAAAGACCTATTAAAAAGCCATATTGTTAGGCATACAAAGGAAAAACTGTTTTCATGTGTGCATTGCATTTATTCGAGTATTAGAAAATCCGACTTAAAAAAACATATGCTTACTCATACGTCAGATAAACCGTTTGAATGTTCTCTGTGCACTTATTCTTGTAACTTGAAATCAAACTTTAAAAGTCATATGCTTACTCACACAGGCAGTAAATCATTTACTTGCCCGCATTGCACATATTCATGTATTCAGAAGCGCTACTTAAATAGTCATATGCTTACTCACAGTGGGCAAAAATCGTTTTCATGTTCGCATTGCAATTATTCGTGTTACCGAAAAGATAATTTAATAAGCCATATGATCAGTCATACGAGTGACAAACCGTTTTCATGTTCTCTGTGTACTTTTTCGTGTAGTCAGAAGGTTTATTTAAAAAGGCATATGACTACTCACAGCGAGGATAAACCGTTTTCATGTTCACAATGTACTTATTCGTGTATTCGGAAATACTACATGAAAAGGCATTTGCTTACCCACAGCTCGGAAAAACCGCGGAAGTGTTCGCATTGCACTTATTCGTGTTATAGGAAAGATGAATTGACTAGCCATATGAGCATTCACACGGGTCTGAAACCATTTCGATGTTTACAGTGTACTTATTCAGGTACTCGGAAATCTGATTTAAAAAGCCACATGCTCACTCACACCCAGGAAAAGCTGTTTTCATGTTCAGAATGCAATTATTCTTGTTATCGGAAGAGTGCCTTAAAAATACATTTGTCAACTCATACAGAGAAAAAACCCTTTTCCTGTTCACTGTGCACGTATTCATGTTATCAGAAAGTTCATTTAAAAAATCATATGCTTAATCACACAGGTGACAAACCGTTTTCTTGTTCACAGTGCAACTACTCGTGCTCTCGGAAAAGTGCTTTAAAAATACATTTGACAACTCATACAGGCAAAAAACCGTTTTCATGTTCACTGTGCACTTATTCATGTTATCAAAAAGTTCATCTTAAAAATCATATGCTTACTCACACAGGAGATAAGCCGTTTGCGTGTTCTCTATGCCCTTTTTCTTGTAACAAGAAAGAAAACTTAAAAAGGCATATGATTTCTCACGCAGGGAATTAATCATTTTCATGTGCGCATTGCACTTGTACGTGTTTTCGGAAAGGTGACTTAAAAAGTCATACGGTTTCTCACAGCGAGGAGAATAATCAAACAATAATCAATAATAATAATCACGTACATGTAATCGGGAGCATCCCTGTGCACCACAACCCTGCGCTTATCAGGGTTCTTCAGTGCTCTTTTTTTTACCTGAGGTCAGCAAAGATCGTATACCCATGTAATGATATCCCATATCTCTGTCAAGTAGGCACACACGTGAGTAGTGTGTAGTCATGCTGTTGTGTACATTGTACTTTAAATTTTTATTCTCACATACCCAATGTCACCCATATATCAAAAAAAAAATCTATTTATCTGTATTAAAAAACATACCGTCATAAATTACAATTGTACCGTAATGTAAGATTTTTTAATAAAATGTATAGTGTTGATTTGTTGAAATGTATAGTGTTATTTAACTTTCATATCTCATTTTCTCTTTTACTTACTTTAAATTTAATTCTCACATACCCAATGTCACCCATATATCAAAAAAAAAAACTATTTATCTGTATTAAAAACATACCTTCATAAATTACAACTGTACCATAATGTAAGATGTTTTAATAAAATGTATAGTGTTCATTTGTTATTTAACTTTCATATCTCATTTTCTCTTTTAAAATTGTTATTGAAATAAAACGCATGTGTAAAACCATAAAAGTATATAAAATATATGACTACACTATTTAATGTTTTTTATTCTTTATTTCATTTTACGTAGACGTTTATTTTTACTGTAATGGCAAGTATTGATCTCAGAAGAATATTCTAAAAAGTGTGAATTTATGAACAGTGTACCTATTAAATTCATATCCAGTTTCTTTTTGTCGTTTTTCCGGTGACGACACATTGGACTCTGGAAACGCAAAACATCTGCAAGAATAGATAAACACCGTATTGACGTAAATAACACGCATATCTTAGAGCAATCTTAGTGTGCTCCCCGAAGGATATCATAATATATTTGTTAACGCCAAAATATCGGTTCCATTTTACAAAGATAGTCATGGCGCACATCGAGAAGTGACAGGGATCTAAATGAGTCCATGCTGTCTTAATTCTCCAAATGATCCTCCACTGGCAATTCTTGGAAACCGATTCTTGTTTCTCGACAAGCAGGCAAAGTTCTTCGGCCACAAACGTTTAGTAAATAATAAAATTTTCAAAATCGACGGTGCACATAGGAGTATTTGACCGATCTACGCGGCCACAAGTATTTCTCGAACTATTATTAATCTAATTGAATTTTTCTGTGGTTTTATTTCGCTTATAGTTGTTTGGGATATGTCGTCACTTTCTTAACTAATTGGCATAACCGACACTTTTGCTATATTTCAGTTAGGAACAGTTTTATTTAGATTTTTTAGTCGTACGAAATGAATGCAGCTGATGCCAAATAGTGCTGTACCACTGCAAGTCAGAATATCTAAATCGGTACTAAGATAAAAATTGTTGATAATTTTATTATAAATAACTTAAATAAAAGTGATTAAAAGTGTAAATAAAATAATATTTTTAAAAAAGATTTATTTCAAAATATTTATATACGGTATTAATAAATATAATACCGAATGAAAAAGCAAATTAATGATGACTCGACAGTAATGAATAAACAAGAAATTTTATCGTCAAGAATGTACAATAGGCAAAATGTATACGTTCAAAATAAAACACGAACAAAAATATACTAAATGCACTGTAACGAATTTCTAGCATTTTCTTCATAATCGATTTCTTCTGTCGTAATATTGACACACTCTTCACAAATCTTATTCTGATAGTTACACATATTAATCCGATTGTCTTTCTGACACAGTGGTCAATGTTGATATTTTATGTATTGTAAAATTTTTGAAAATATTTCCAAATAGAACATTTACAAGTATGTCCAGTTTCCTGGTAGTTATAAAAAACAGCGGATTGCAGGAAATAATATATTTTTTTTATAAACTAATCTGAAATTTTAGGAAAATGTATCAGTTATATTACACATTTCTTTACATATTCATAAGAGATGTTACAGGTACAGGATTTTGAAAATTATGTAATGAAAATATGTACCAACTCGTGTACTATCTTAATTCAAATAAATAATTTGAGTTAAAGGTATAAAAAAACTAACCCATAAAAAACGAGTTTTTTATTTCTTTGTAAATTAAGTTTAGTACATGTAATTAAATGTCATGTCATAAACGTCATAAACATGTCTAGAAAAATATCAATCTTGTGAAAGGCGAGAATCACGAGACACTGGTGATCCTTCACGTCATCGTTTTGCATCAGATTGGCATTGTTTCTTGAGAAGAGATTTAGGAGACAATGCTGATTTTTTACGTATTCTTTCTTCGTGAGCACGACTATCCCGTGAAAGGCGAAAATCACGAGACACTGGTGATTCTCCACTTCGTCGTTTCGCATAAGATTGGCGCTGTTTCTCGAGACGAGATTCATGAGACAATGCTGATGTTTCACGTCTTCTTTCTTTATGAGCACGTCGATCTTTTGAAAGACGAGATTCACGAGACGCTGGTGATTCTGCACGTCGTCATTTTGCATCAGATTGGCGCTGTTTCTTGAGACGAGATTCACGAGACGCTGGTGATTCTGCACGTCGTCGTTTTGCATTAGATTGGCGCTGTTTCTTGAGACGAGATTCACGAGACGGTGGTGATTCTGCACGTCGTCGTTTTGCATCAGATTGGCGCTGTCTCTTGAGACGAGATTCATGAGACGCTGGTGATTCTACACGTCGTCGTTTTGTATTAGATTGGCGCTGTTTCTTGAGACGAGATTCACGAGACGCTGGTGATTCTGCACGTTGTCCTTTTGCATTAGATTGGCGCTGTTTCTTGTGACGAGATTCACGAAACAATGATGATTTTTCACGTCTTCTTTCTTGAGAACGATCTTTTGAAAGGCGAGAATCAGGAGACACTGGTGATTCTTCACGTCGTCGTTTTGCATAAGATTGGCGCTGTTTCTTGAGACGAGATTCACGAGACGCTGGTGATTCTTCACTTCGTCGTTTTGCATTAGATTGACGTTGCTTTGAAAGTCGAACCTCACGTGCAGCAGACAGTTCATTTTGTTTTTTTAATTGACGCTTTTGTTTTTCCTTTGCAAGTCTGTACTTTCTTTGCATTGTAGTCTCTACTCTTTTCTTACTCGTATCTTAAAGAAATATAACAACAATTAAAAACAAATAAAAACATATAACATAACACTAAACTTACAGGAATTTATTATATTTCTAAAATGTCAGTTGTTTTGAGCTTGATAAGACACTTCATGCGTTGAAGATTGAATTCTAAAAACATTTGTTAGTCAATTCGATCAAGGTTTTTATAGATTCAATTATCAGCGATATCGCACCTTATAAATTTCCAACGTCAAATGATTTAAAACAGTCAGAATCAGATTTAAATAATGTAGAATTCTTCAAAACTAAGCAGAAATCTAAAATATGTAATGTTAATTTTATGAATATAATATTATACTATACTTAATTGAACGCTAATTTACCCATATAGAAAGACATTAACCTGACCAGTAGGATGACCGTACATGTACGGTCAGACGGAACTAGTCCAGAAGGAGTACGACCGTACGGGTACGGCTGCGCTTAAAAATAAATTATTATTGGATTTCTTCCCAAAAACCGAAGGGTGCTGTCATCTGTGAACCAACTGTCATAACTTGTCGAAATTCGTAGTGAAATACCTACAACACTGACGGAGTTATTCAAATTTTAAATATTCCGTGACGTCATCAGTCCGCCGTCAGAGTAATCAAACTTTTCTGACAAACTGCGGTTCAAACGGAATAAAACGTTGGTGTTTTGGTTTAGACCTGGTATGGATGTTAATATTTCTTAAGTGAGTGTACCTAGTTAGTTTTTGACAGTTGAAAAACTTTTCTTAAGTTTTGTGTTTCGTTTATTTTTCAGTTTAGATATTTATTTTTACTCCGAACTATATTTTTGTTTCATATCATATCGATAATTTGTTGAGCCTACATATTTTGTATTTATTTGTTTTACAAAAATGGTAACCCATTGAACGAACAAGACATTGTCAACTTATCGAAAGTGAAGATGATGTGTATTGCCTACCCAACATAACTTGGCGTGCGGCAGGATTGGAACTAAAACCCGCCCCGCCCGCACCCGGCGGCAACCCTTCGCCCTGTACTTCAGTACAATTTTGTATTTGCCGGGAGCTGTGACATGTTGATTACCAATATACACTGAATTATTATGTCTAAAACAACCAAAACAGTCCGGGGTGGTGCAAGAATAATTGCCAATAAAGTATTAAAGTTTTGCGAAGCTGAAAAAGCAAATAATGGACCGATATTATCGTCTGACAGTTTGACATATAGACCGACCGTCGAGGACCGCGCTGTTATCCGACCAAATTTATATTGAATGCTCTGACACTGGACATGTCACCGGACATTCAATACATTATGTATTGTGTAATAAATTTACAACCTGGCAACTTCTGTTTCGCGACAGGGAATTCATTAGACAAGAGGGAGGGAATTTCAAGAGCTGGTATTTGTGTTTAAAACATGGAATATAAAGTCTGTTCAGTGAAGACACATAGCGCTGCCGTAGATATACTTTAGACATACATAGTGTACATTTTCTGTTATCAGAGCACGTATTTTAACAAGGATTCGTTAATGTCAGTAGGTATGCATAAATCGACAGATCGCGGGAATTCGCATAATTGGAACGTGAGCTCATTTTTCTGTCTTCTGGTTGGCGGATATTAAATATCATCATTCAGTTGGTAATTGATTCGTTGTTGATGTCGTCATCAAAAGTCAATAGATGGGGCTCTTGATGTTGTTGTCGTCGGTTCAGTAAAGAGTTAAGAGGGGTGTCAACCTCATGACACTTGTCAGATTTCCACCGGTCGCTAGCATGGTATTAAGTTACCGTCAGTTATATTAGTGAAATAAAGGGAGTGGGTCGTTGTTATCCGAGGAATAATTATTTCTATCTTACCCGCAATACCCGGATTTAACAGATTCCAAATACTGAACGAGTATTCTAGGTTTAGCAGGACGAGTTATCTATTTCTCAAAATTGAAATATAACTAATCGATTTGAATTTTAAGAGACCGAAAAATTAAAGAGTTAAGGTTGTTATTACGGTCGTTAGACGTATTTAACTATAATTTCGGATATTTTATACGCACCTTATAGCTAGATTAGTGAGGGAGTCCATTGAAATATACAAACATCCCAATTTCAATAGAGATGACAGTTACAAACTATCAAGTAGTTGGCGCCCTGTTCTAACGACACTGATTCAACCCTTGAGAGAAGTCGCAGTAAAATCCGCCGACGTAACTAGTACATATTGCACACTGGCGACCTCTATTGTAGAAGAAGGGAACACTCCACAACAAAGTGCCACGATTTTATAAACACAACAACAAAGAAGAACACAATTTGTGTCAACACTCCACAACAAAGTGCCACAAATTTACGCCCTAAAAAGCAGCACCTTTAATCAGTCCGACCTCCACCACCACGGGTAAAGGTCGTCCTCCTGATGACGTTGGATAAGTATCCAACGAAACGTCGAGGTTCGCTTCTCGGTAATACATACGGTGCGTATAAAATATCCGAAATTACAGTTAAAAAAGACTGAAAAATATTTAGTAAGAGACAGATCACTTTGAAGCAGTCAGAAGTGCTGCAAACTTTGAAGTATAACTTTAAATCATCGACAATAATAAAGAATGGGGCAAATTTAAAGCATTTTAGTACAAAAACACCAACACGAGCGGACGGATTAGCGCCATGTCTCTAAGGGCAAGATGGCCTCACTCCGATTTTTATTTAAAACATCACTTGCAACCTTCAAATGATGTTTTCGAAATAACTAGAACGTCTAGGTACATATTTTATAATGCATCTCTACTATATAGAATCCTCAATACGGTTGTTATATTGGTTCGTTGGAGCAAGAACGGAACAAATTTTCAAATAAATCAAATATCGCTACAACAATAACAACCTAACAATTATAGTATCACGTCGAGACGTACGATTTTAGACCTTACGTTGCTTCACAATCCATTGGATGGGAACATAGATTGCCGTGAACTTCTGACCAAAATACAATTGAACACTCCTATTCGCCGGAAAAGATATGCGTTACTTTATTATTTCAATAGCAGCAAAACGAACGCTTCTAAAAACGCTGCAATCAACAGGACAGTAACCCCAATTATAATAATCTGTCGTCTGTCGGTCCATCCGTCCGTCTTTCCCCGTAACTTCGTTTAACGAAACAACGTTCGTCATACGCACGGCTTACCCATATTAATTCGATTGTCTTCTGACACGATGGTCAATGTTGATTTTTTTGGATTGAAAATTTTTGTAAATATTTCCAAATCGAACATTTACAAGTTTTGAAATTTCCTGGTAGTTATAATAAACAGCGGATTGCAAGGAACAAAATTATTTTATTGTAAACTGATGTGAAATTTTAGGAAAAAGTATCAGTTATATTACATATTTCTTTACATATTCATAAGAGAAGTTACAGATACAGGATTTTGGAAATTATATAAATATGTACCAACTTGTGTACTATCTTATTTCAGATAAATAATTGGAGTTAAAGGTATAAAAAAACTAACCCATATAAACCAAGTTTTTATTATACTCCCTTTCTTTGTAAATTAAGTTTACCATCATGTAATCAAATGTCACGTCATAAATGTCTAGAAAAGTATCAATCTTGTGAAAGGCGAGAATCACGAGACACTGGTGATATTTCACGTCGTCGTTTTGCATCAGATTGGCGTTGTTTCTTGAGACCAGATTTATGAGACAATGCTGATTTTTCACGTCTTCTTTCTTTATGAGCACGACGATCTCGTGAAAGGCGAGAATCACGAGACAGTGGTGATTCTTCACGTCGTCGTTTTGCATCACATTCGCGTTGTTTCTTGAGACGAGATTCACAAGACAATGGTGATTCTTCACATCGTCGTTTTGCATCAGATTGGCGTTGTTTCTTGAGACGAGATTCACGAGACAATGGTGATTCTTCACGTCGTCGTTTTGCATCACGTTGGCGTTGTTTCTTGAGACGAGATTCACGAGACAATGGTGATTCTTCACGTCGTCGTTTTGCATGAGATTGGCGTTGTTTCTTGAGACGAGATTCACGAGACGCTGGTGATTCTTCACTTCGTCGTTTTGCATCAGATTGGCGTTGTTTCTCGAGACGAGATTCACGAGACAATGGTGATTCTTCACGTCGTCGTTTTGCATCAGATTGGCGCTGTTCCTTGAGAAGAGAGTCAGGAGACAATGCTGAATCTTTACATCTTCTTTCTTCATGAACACGACGATCTTGTGAAAGGCGAGATTCACGAGACACTGGTGATTCTTCAGGTCCTCGTTTCACATTAGATGAAAGTCGAAGCTCACGTGCGGCAGACAGTTCTTTTTGTTTTTTTAATTGACGCTTTTCCTTTTCCTTTGCAAGTCTGTTCTTTCTTTGCATTGTAGTCTCTACTCTTTTCTTACTCGTTTCTTAAAGAAATATAACAACAATTAAAGACGAATTAAAACATATAACATACACTAAACTTACAGGAATTTAATATATTTCTAAAATGTCAGATGTTTTGAGCTTTGATAAGACACTTCATGCTTTGAAGATTAAATTCTAAAAACATTTGTCAGTCAATTGAATCAAGATTTTGATAGATTCAATTATCAGCGATATCATACCTTATAAATTTCCAGCGCCAAAAGATTTAAAATAGTCATAATCAGATTTGAATAATGTAGAATTCTTCAAAACTAAGCAGAAATCGATTTCTTCCCAAAAACCGAAGGGCGAAGTCATCTGTGAACCAATTGTCATATCTTTTCGAAATTCGTAGTGAAGTATCTATAACACCGACGGAGTAATTCAAATTTTAAATATTCCGTGTCGTCATCAGTCCGCCGACGGTAGTGATCGAACCTTTCTGGCAAACTGCGGTTCAAACGGAATATAAAGTTGGTGTTTTAACAAATTATGCAATAAAACAGTGAACTTTGTTTTTTTCCACTATTTTATATTGGAGACTTGTTACACTACATATTTCGGAAACGTCCGTTTCCTTCATCAGATGAATTAAGACTGAGGTATGTGGGAGTGGTTGTCTGGTGGGTGGGTTGTGGATTCAGTAGAAGTGGAGAGGGTATCTAGGTGGTGGGAGACCGGTAACATTGTAAGAAGGGGTGATGTGAAGGGTTGTACTTGATTATTGATTATGTTATTTGTTGAGTTTAGGTTTTTATGTAACATAAAAACCTGTGTACATAAAAATACCTATGAGCAGGGTGGGCGAAAAGAGGCGGCTTCTTAACAGAATCGCCCAACAGCGAGCAATTTGGATAGGCCATAATATAAGGCATCCGGGCCTGCTTTTAACCATCGTCGAAGGAAATGTTGAAAGCAACAATCGTAGAGGCCGCCCGAGATTAAGCTACTTTTAACAGATTATCAGAAATGTGCGCTGTAGCACCTACCAAGAAATGAAGAGGCTGGCAGGTGGCAGAGAGGAGTGGAGAAAGCGAGTGCTTGTTGCAGACCAATCCTAGGATTGCGACCCAAAAAAAGATGACTACGATCCAGGCTATATGCCGAGAGAACATGTGACACTGACACCACCATGTCTCTGTCATCAAGTGATGAAGAAATGGATGTGCAAAATCCACAAAGAAGGATCGCTTCAGACATGTGACCTGGACGTCCAATTATGGACAAGACGAGAAGATGGCTCAAAGCAGTATATTTGCGGCTATTTGATCTATGTAGTTCGAACATTACACTATCTACCAGGCTCAAAGAAATGCCATAGCTATGGACAGATACTATTTTCTAAAAACGGTGGCCAATCACCTCCCAGCACCGTGGCTGATGGAACGTGTGTGTAACGCAAGAATACCAAGCGCAATTCGTTTAGCAACATCTAGAATAACTGGTATCAATATTTTTGAAAATACGACTGCTTTACCTGATAAATTGGCGCGTAATGAAATAAAATCGTGCTATACCTGTCCTGCGAAAAAACGAACAAAAACAGATTCACCTCTTGCAGGATTTTTCGCCAAAAGATATAGTGTGTTTTTGTTTATACTATATTATGATATGTTGTTAATTTGATATATTAAATATAATAAAAATGTTTAAAAAAAAATATTTTACTAAAAATATTTTGATATTTACAAGTGTGTGAATTGTTCACTAAAAAGACTGTTTGTGATAAAAGAGTAAAAAAATACTATTTGGCTTGTATTGGACTGCATATTTTTAGTCATTTGCTTTCATATGCGCGCATCCGTCCTTTCACAAATTTTTATTTTATTTTAATGTTTGTGTGGTACTATTAATATATCATTAATTATGGGTCCCTTGGACCGCACCCGTGTAGTAATGAAAAAAATAACCACCTGGCAAGTCAAAGGTTAAATACCGTCATTTTTGACGGGTTAAACTAGTTAAAATGATAAAATTACAGACTGACATGTTTTTCGACAGAAAATCTTCAAAAATAAACCGGTATTAAACGCTTCCATTCGAAACAAAGTTTTGCGAGACGAGTACATAAAGGTTAAATTGCTAATTAACTCACTAGTTTGTGGGCTATCACTGCTATAAACATCCAAAGGGTCAACTTCGATCCAAATGTGCAATATGTCTGTATGCAGATCAACGCCACCGTTCTGATTGGATGGTAATGATAATGGTTCAGCTTTGACGGTGAATGTTCCTGCATCAGCGATTTCCTTCTTGACATCTAGGTGTGAGACTTCCATCTCACCGCATGAGACTTGGCCGCCGTCTGCCTCACCGTCGCTCCCGGCGGGAGACCTGGGCTCACATTTGTCCGCAACATCCATGGCGCGCTGATGGAGAAGTAAAATGTACTAGTACATGTATTTAGTACACCAAATAACCTTTCGTTGGCTCAATATTATACTGCCAAACGCCAGAAAACCATAGATAAAATGACGCGTTATTCTCTTCTTTCATGAGCCCTGTACACATTGGGCAAACCTCGGCAGAGCGCCAACGTTGGCCAACGTCGCCCATCGCACATTAGCGCTCGACTCATTGCTGCCTGGCGAAGCACTTGAGATGGACGTAATCGCTGCCACGGCAATGTATTTGTTCCAAGCTATGATTAGAGAAATATTTAGAATTTCGCTCGATAATTTTACAAGCATATTCTATGATAGTATATCTATCAATCAAAGCCAAAGAAAAAAAAATTTCAACTTTTATGTTGCTCTATTAAGTTGCGAAAAACATTTAGTTTTAGATTTTCGATTGCGCCTAAAATTCTTGAACAATTCAAAATATTGCATTTTCTAAAATAAAAAAAAAAATAACGCATGTGCCATTTTTTTATAAACCCGTTGGTAATCATAACTCTGTATTTGTTTTGTTAATTATAATAATTCAATTATAATAATTTCGTTGTCAATTATCAAAAAAAAATTACGTAAATATTTTTACGTAATTTTTCTTTTACTTAATTTATTTTCTTTTTTTACGTTTTTTTAAATTTCATTTACGTTAGTTTTTAAAAAAAATTTAACGTGTTTATTGTTTAATTTTTTATGTTAAATTTTTTACGTCATTTTTTCCTTTTTCTTCTTTTTATTTTTTTAAAAATTCTTTTTTCCTTTTATTTCTTTTCTTTTCATATAAATAAATAAATATTTTTTCCTTAGGAACCGACATGTAAAAATACCGTCATTTTTGACGGATGAAAGCTAATTGAATATAATTATTATTTCTAAATAAATATTTTTACTCTACGATATTGTTTTCATTGAATTAATATTATTTGTTTTATTTTCTCTTTTAATTCTACCTTCATTTTGATCATATCTATCTTTATATTGTTCTTGTTTATGAATTTTAGTAATACATGTTTAGATCTGTCTATTGTTTATCAATTTTGTACAAATTTTAAAGTAAAAGGCTTTAAAGCCGTTTATATATATGTAAAATAAAAAAAATAACTCGTATTTATTATTTTCAATCGTTTGACTAATCAAACAGAAAAAATAGTGATGATTTTAGTTGTGACTAAATCAACGTTTTCGAACTAAATTATATGAAAAAAAAATTAGTCATTATTTATACATATTAAATTTCTGTCCATACTAAGAAAAATAACGTGAATGTCTCTTCGTTGCTCCACGATAGCGACATTTCGGCGATCTCAGAAACACGATAGACGTGCAACCCGTTCAGCGTTCAATGACGAACTAAATAACGACTAATTTGTGATCACCACCGGCTGAGTGACACCATGATTCCTTTGATGTGTGCTCGAAAAACTGACAACTTCGCCAACCCCCGCAAAGGCCAGCCAACGTCCGCCAATCTGCGCCAAAACCACCTGTACACATTGGGCCAACCTCGCTTTGGGCCAATCTCGGCCAATGATTACTGGGCCCTTAGACATTGCATTACCTACCTTGTTAAAATGAGACTTTTTACGTAAATATATGGCAGTAGTGAAGATAATGACAAATTGTATTTTCAGCACCGCGGCTTCGAATCAATATAATAAGGTAGTTAACTTACTAACCATTTTCAATATTTTATTCGAGGTTCGATCCAACTTGCTTGACAAAGGCAAGTAAGTAAATGGTTCGAACCTATGCCATTCTGGCCAAACAGAACTGCATCAACGAATTTGAGGTATACCCTTATGGGACTTAATTGTTACAACAGGTGATTAGAATGGGATATTTGATGACAGAAGTATTATTTTTTCATTCTTGAGTTTTGGAAGTTACCTTCTTTTGAGAATCAAGTTGAATCTGTCGAATAAAATTAATAAATTTGAGATCGGAACATTTTTTCTTTTGTAATTCCTGTTACGCTTTTTCGCCGTCGGCGTCGCTTTCACGAAATTAATACCATAAACTGAGAGTAAAGATGTTCTACTTTTTAGTCTTAACGAATCTTGTAATCAATACAGCCCCGTTTGGCCACTTGTGAACTAAATAAAATACAAAATCACTTCGGTAAGAAACTATATCCATAATTTTAATTTTTTGGAGATCGTATTAATTAATTTCTCATACCAAATATTTATTAATTCGTAAAACTGATTAATTAAAGTATTATCATCGTGTACTGTCTTGTATGCAAAATTTCAGCTCGATTGGACATTGGGAAGCGGATGAAATATCGATTATAAATTCCGTCTGGACAAACAGGCGCAGCTAATAAACCGTGGTAAAAATATTATAACAATTAATCCACTCCTTTTTCAAAACCACCTTATTTTTAAAAAAATATTGTAGATTATTTGAAAGAAAACATAAAATATTCAAATATTTTAAAACAGAGAACACCATGATAGTAGGTATATAATAAATTTGTTTAGAAAACACACACAAAAATTTAAAATAGAATAATGAGTTTTCGGTCAATGGTTTAGGCCGGCTCCACTTTGCAGATCTTCCGCCGCGTCCTTCCATTCGCGTAAAAACGGCAAAGCAAATGGGTCAACCGATCATCCGCGTAGTATGTGTTTGTAAGCGCATATTGTATGGAAAGAAATGTATAATTAATATATTTATCTATTATTACAATGAATGAAGCTAGTAAGGTAAGTACCGACATCGGATGTTTGATGTAAACACTAAATCCATAGTATATTTTCTCTATGGACCATTCGTGTCCATGGACGATTACCATATGACAGCGTGCTCGCTGGACAGTGAAACATGGACTCAGATGCTCCTGCCGTCAAGCCCGAGCCAGGGTCTGCAGCCGAGAGCGGCGATAAGAGAGTGTCTTATATTGAGATAGACATACCGCCCCTCGACATCAAGCAGGAGTGCTCGGAGTCATCCAGCAGGGCCGACCAGCGCGCCGGTAAGGATCTTCTTAACCGCCCAGCCTATTATTCCCCTGACGGGTTGACCATAGTGGATAAACATTTCTTTACAAATCATTCTTCTTGGAAATAACAATTTTTTGGATCTTCGGTGATTTTATTATCCTTAGATGTGGACTGTCGCTATCGGCGGTGCTGGCATAGTAGTGTACAAGCTTTGGCGTTGCACTTCAAGATGGCGGTAACAGTTAATTTACGAACAAATTCAGTTATGTATTATTATCGTTTTAGCTTGTCTCACAATCTGGCATATCTTGAGTATTATTATGACATGTTTCACGAGACATATTGTCTGGAACACAATTCTTATTGCCATTGTAAAGAATGCATCGAAAACCATTAACCCGTGGTATGCCGGAACGCGGATCCGCGCTTCTGCGCCCGCGTTCATTTTTTCCGTTTGTTTATTATAATATTACGGAATAATGTTCAAAATCCCTTCGCGTGTGTTCTCACTGAATGAATATAGGTTATCAACCAATCAGAATGGTGTAAAAAAGTTAAAATTCATTCTTAGAATGAATTAAAAGTAACCCATTTTTTCTATGATTGGTACGAAAGGTGCGCGAAGGTTTTTTATTGTTTATTGAAGTTTTTATTGCTGATAAAGGTATCTAAGGCCCGGTTGCGCCATCAGAAGTAAGAGTTGCGTTCTCCACCATTCAAAATACTCGTTTTCGTAAAAATCTATGCTTTACTTCTGATGGCGCAACCGGGCCTGTTGTTGTTTATTTTGTATTTTTGTTATTTTGCAATAGTTTGAAGTAAAGACTTTCAGAAATGACGTAAATCTTCGAATAAATTCACATAAAAGTTCTCATTGTCCGTTGGAAGTGCGTGAGTCTTGTTTAGGGTTATTGTTATCTTTTTATTTCACATTTATTGCGAATCATATATCGTATGAAAGACTTTGTTTCGTCGATTATAATTTTGGAAAGTTATCTTTTCCATAAATCTCGATCCACTCTAAATTTGTGTTCAAATCGCCTTGCCTCATTGAGCGGATCCGCTCTCGTAATGATGCTCATTTTCAAATATGTTTTTATTCAGTTTATTGATATTATATTACATTGTTTTTGTACCTTCGTAAAATCTATCGAAATACGAAATAAAACAAACAAAACCCCAATGTAAGTCCAATATTTTATTTTATAATCATTTTCCTTGTATTCAATGTAATCAATACTAAGTATTATAATTCGAAATAAATTGTAATAGTATAAAAATTTACAGTGGTAATAAAACAAGTACTAATAAAAACCTTAGTTACGTATCTTTAAGATTTTTTTTTTAATAATGGTGTCTAACGACGAATTTTAATAAAAAAACAATCAAGTAAGAATAATGCTTTCGTGTATTATTTAGCGCGGCAGACAAGGCAAACATTATTTAATTATTATATATATAATTTTAACTCAGTTAAACACCACTTATATTTACTGCCAAATCCGACCAGGTTTCGCTACGACCGTAGCTTCTTCAGGGAGAATCTTAACTGCCTAAACATTAAAAAATGATGTGCTTATATACTAGTGGGAAAGGACGGAGTGCCAATAGTGGGGGTGGGAGTTCGGAGGGAATTTATTTATTTAAATTAACGGACAAAGTCCAGTAATATATATTACATAACATGAAACATAAAATAAAGAGAATAATAGTTGTAGCAATTTAAAGAAAAGCATGGACAAATGAAGTACTAACAAGATGAAGACAAGTTCTAGATTATCTAATCAGAGATTGTTTGAATCTGGACAGACATACACCAAAGAAGTCCAGATCCTATAAATAAAAATATGTTATATGAATATTACTATTAAGAAGGAACATATTTAAAAGTGGACTGAAAGATACATTTACTTGATTTTCAATAATTTTATAATTCATATTAATGGCTTTTCTTATCTCTAATGCATCTAAATTATCTAGTCTATTACCTATTCCGTTTTTATGAATAATACTAACTCCTGAACTATTATTGAACGTGTGGTCTTCTTCAATTAAATGGTTAACAAATTCTGAGAACCCACTACTTTTTGAACAACGCAAGTGCTCTTTTACTCTAATTTTTACATCACGCTATGTCTTGAAATATATAATACTAGCTGTGCCCGCGCGGCTTCGCACGCATAGTTTCTCTTCTTCTAGAACATTCTCCTTCCAGAACTTTCAAGAAATTTGTCGAATGTACAGGAACCTTCTAGACACACCGACACATTCCGCCACTCAGTTTGGAACAACCTTATAGAACTTTCGGGAACTTTCTAGAACCTTCTCCTTCCAGAACTTTCTAGAGCAGGTTTTTCCGGAACCGGCGCGCCTATTTTGAAACATTCTGAAGCATTTGCGGCCTTCCCATAACAAAACAATTTGCTAGAAAGCACATTTTCGTCACCCACTCTCACCCACCCACAGCCTCCCCCACCAAACTCGCATATTTTCGATGTGACACCGAGGGCTATCCACCACCATAACCACCGGTGGGTGGTTGCGGCTGGTTGCTGAGAAAACTTGGCGGATAGGGAAACACGGGTTTCTATATATACATATATATATATATGTTAAATCGAAGGCTTTCACGGGTACAATATGTGTTAGTTCTAACTACTTTGGGGGTGAGCTCCGGACCCAAACGGTTGTACGCTTTTTGGAGAAGCAGCTCATCGACAAGGCGCCCTGAAGATGAACAGTGAGATCTGTTCGAAACGTCGGCAGACGACTAGTCCTGACGACCAGAATTTGACGCGGGTTACCCCCAAAGTAGTTAGAACTAACATATATATATGTATATATAGAAACCCGTATGTATATAGACATATATATATATATAATATCATAATCTATATATATATATATATATATATATATATATATATATATAATATATCTCTCTATATCTATCTAATATATATAGATATATATATATATATATATATTTCATATCTATCCTCTATCTTCCTCATCTCTCTCTCTCTATCTATATATATCTCTATATATATATATCTATATATATATATATATATATTGATTGATTATTTGCCGCGCGGCGGCACACCAGGGGCTAAGGCAACTTCTTCAGCAACCACCGTTATGTTGATATTTTGATAACATTTTGAATCCCTCCCAGATGCTCCTGCCGTCAAGCCCGAGCCAGGTTCTGCAGCCGAGGGTGGCGATGAGGGAGCAGACGGAGTACCCCTCTACAGCGAGATGGATACATCCCTCCCCGACATCGAGCAGGTCTGCTCGGAGTCCTCCAGGAAAGCCGACCAGCGCGCCGGTGAGGAGACAGCTTCCCGATATTTTATTGCGTTTTTCTTTGGTTTCCGATCAATTTGGTGCGGTAGTGTTTCGGCAGGGCTCTTCAGTGGACCAGGGCATACTGATGCTGAATGAATTATTTGAAATTATCAAAACATATTATAAATACGTTGGATTTCTTAAAGTGGATGTGTCCCAGTGTCAAGTTGGGTTATGATCAAATTCCGACTTTGATAGGCGACCGGTGAATAATATACATTCGCAGAAATCAGAAGTATAAAAGCAAAGACTAAAATATCCACAAAAATGTTTCACTTGCAGTCACCGAGGATAACTATTTTAGAATATTCAGAATATTTTGAGTATGTTTAAAGTAGCTTCGTATGAGACATAGAAACGAATCTACTTTTGTAAATGGAAGCTTTTTTGGGTGTCCATAGGGCTTACGACCCATCATATGTCAATCTAAAGTGATCACTTTATACAATGCAATGTTCACCAATTCTACCTATGATAAACTACCACATCTATCGATTTTTTTTGGAAGTCATATGTGTGTTGCAGGGGCGTGCAGTGAGAACAAGAAGCCTACGACTATTTCCTAAGCATGTGGTTTGGAAAGAAACTGAAATAATATATATATCTCGTAATATTCCTATCAAAATAATTAACATAATAATCAGGTTTTAAAATTTTTTATATTCTGCCAGATAAATATTTAGTTTCGATTTTTTTCCAAATATATGTTCAAGTACAAGTCATGCTTCTTGTTCTCACTGCGCGCCCCTGATGTATGTTTAGCACCGCTAAAGTGATAATCTTGTAATATCCATAAACCAGTTCAAATGTCGCCCATGGCAATGAGATATTCATATTTTGAAATGGAGTTTTATTTTAAAGCAATATTCTTTATACATGTGTATGGCATTCTTCTGAATTACAAGCAAATACAGTATAATATTTGAAGAATAATAGAACTAGATGTGACAGCGGTAATTTAATAATATAAGTAATTTATTTTCATTGCAGGTCTTTTAAGAGAAGATTCAGCCTTCACGATTGCAGCAGTGCCTGAGTTTACCCTCGGAACAAAGCCAGAAATTGAGACCAAAAGATCAAGAAGCCCAATGCTTACTGAGGAGATACAGTTGTTGTGCTCACAGTGCAGTTACTCGTGTTATCAGAATGACGAATTAAAAAAACATTTGCTCACTCACACCGGTGATAAACCGTTTTCTTGTACTCTGTGTACTTTTTCGTGTAACAGGAAACATTTCTTGGATAGGCATATGTGTACTCACACGGGGAATAAACCTTTTTCATGTCCGCATTGCACTTATACGTGTAGCCAAAAATCTCACCTAAAGAGCCATATGCTCACTCACAGCGGGCAGAAACCATTTTCATGTTCTCATTGCAATTACTCGTGTTGTCGTAAAGATAATTTAAGAGAACATTTGCTTACTCACACCCTTTTTAAACCGTTTTCATGTTCTCTGTGCAGTTATTCGTGTAAAAGAAAAGGAACTTTAAAACGGCATATGTATTCTCACGCAGAAAGTAAATCATTTTCGTGTTCGCTTTGCGCTTACTCCTGTAGTCAGAAAGTTTACTTAAACAGGCATATGACTACTCACAGCGATGAAAAACCGTTTTCATGTTCACAATGTACTTATACGTGTATTCGGAAGTACTATTTAACAAGACATATGCTTACCCACAACGCGGATAAACCGCGAAAAAACCGTGGAAATGTTCGCATTGCATTTGTTCGTGTTATAGAAAATATGAATTGACTAGCCACATGAGCAGTCATACGGGTATAAAACCATTTTCATGTGCATAGTGTACTTATTCAGATACTCGGAAATCTGATATATAAAGCCATTTCCTCACTCACGTAAAAAAACTGTTTTCATGTTCACAATTCGTGTTATCGGAAAGTGCTTTAAAAATGCATTTGAAACACAAAAAGCACAAAAAACGTTTTCGTGTTCACTGTGTACTTATTCATCTTATCAGAAAGTCCATCTTAAAAAGCATGTGCTTACTCACACAGGAGATAAGCCGTTTACTTGTTCTTTGTGACCTTTTACTTGTAACAAGAAATAAAACTTAAAAATGCATATGTGTTCTCACGCAGGGAATTAATTATTTTCATATTCGCATTGCGTATACATGTTTTCTGAAAGGTGACTTAAAAAGTCATATGGTTTCTCACAGTGAGGAGAATAATCAACCGCTTGTATTCGCGAGCATCCCTGTGATATTCCACAACCCTGCCTATTCTACTATTCTACAGCGCTCTTTTTACTAACCTGATGATGTATTCGCGTGGAGTGATATCTCAGATCACTTTCACGAGAAGACTGTACACACGCGGTTTACTTACCTCTATTTAAAAAATACCGTCATAAAATTCAATCGTATCATTTTGTATGGTTTTTTAATAAAATGTATAATGTTGGTTTGTTATTTGACATTGCTTGATGATTTTTTATAATTTGCCATCTTTTTCTTTTTTTAAATTGTAGTTATTTAAAAAAAAAACACGTGTACACTAGAAATAATAAAAAATATATAAAACGTAACAGTCCACTGTTTAATTTTTCATTTGTCGGGACTACACCGGAGCGGGTCATGGGTTCATCACGCTCCGTCAAAATGTATAAAATGGCACCAGAACTCCAACTTAGCACGTCGACATCAGGGTCATTCATAATCTGTATTCAAAAACTAAACGTAATGTGATTCATAAATTCCAACGTCGAAATTAAAAGGCTTATGTATTATTGAAAATTGTGCTTATACATAATTTGCAAGCAATTCTTCAATAATAAATCGTTATCCTGTCTAATCAGCTATATTGTCTCCACTGCTGGATATAGGCCTCTTCCATCCCTTCCATCCTTCCTTGTTTTTTTTTTTTTATTTTTTTTATTTAATGTTTATTTATTTATTTATTTAATGTTTATGGAAGACTAACAGCACAAAAAAAAGCATAGAAAACATTGATACAATATAGATGGCCAATTACAGGTCTCCACATTTAGAATTATTTCAGTAATGATAAATATTTATGATATACTAAGGCATATTAATTATATAGAAAGAAAGAATAATAAATTTAAACAAACAGAAATATGTCAGTAATGATAAATATTTATGATATACTAAGGCATATCAATTATATAGAAAGAAAGAATAAAAAATTTAAACAAACAGAAATATGTCAGTAATGATAAACATTTATGATATACTAAGGCATATTAATTATATAGAAAGAAAGAATAAAAAAATTTAAACAAACAGAAATATGTCAGTAATGATAAATATTTATGATACACTAAGGCATATTAATTATATAGAAAGAAAGAATAAAAAATTTAAACAAACAGAAATATGTCAGTAATGATAAACATTTACGATATACTAAGGCATATTAATTATATAGAAAGAAAGAATAAAAAATTTAAGCAAACAGAAATGTGTCAGTAATGATAAACATTTATGATATACTAAGGCATATTAATTATATAGAAAGAAAGAATAAAAAAATTTAAACAAACAGAAATATGTCAGTAATGATAAATATTTATGATATACTAAGGCATATTAATTATATAGAAAGAAAGAATAAAAAATTTAAATAAAAGAAAAAGAAACTTAATTAGTACGTGGAAAAAAATTCAGCACTCAAAATTTTTCTTAATCTTGTGTGGCTGCACTCGAACAGATCAATATCCAATAATCTTATCAGTTTATTGAATGCATCGCATACCCTCAAGAAATATGAATTACGACGATAGTTGGATGAGGTAAAATCAATGTGAAAGACTGGATTGTGTCTACGAGATCTACAGGGAACATGGAATTTTAGTCTATTTAATAGTTCAGGGCAGTCGACGATGCCTGATACAATTTTTAGTAGGTACATCAAATCACCTATTTCCCGACGTCTGTATAAAGGTAGGATGTGATATTTTTTGCATGAACTGTCATAATCGCCAGAAACGCAATTGAATTTAAAGTTGAGAAAGCGAATAATTTTTTTTTGAATTTGTATTACAACTACATTTAAATCATAATACATT
>JADDOH010007223.1:0-53196 GCA_016648135.1 Agrypnia vestita | reverse complement strand
AAATTATGGCAGTCATTACGTAGAATATTGAGGACAATTGGCTGTTTCTACATAAGAGGACGTGTATTGCGCATATGAATAGAGTTCATAGCTCAGATGGGGTACAAGAGTTAATTTTGTCGCGGTTTGCAATCATAGTAGGAATATGCGGTTGACTATTCACTCGGTAAAACAGGACGAAACGAGTTAGAAATAGAAGAGTGTGTATAGTTTGGGGGAAGGGTTTGCTCTTTATATTAGGAAGCTGGTTGTTAAGTTTATATGAATAGGTTGTACATTAATTCGTAGGTTAACATAATTCTGGAACTTCAGATTTATCGTAGCTCGCATTTCATAGGAGAAATATACAGTTAATATTTACTCGGTTGAGTTGGTTTGTATAGCTTGAAGGGGATGTGGGGAGTGTTAGTGGGAGTATATTCTGGGGGAAGGGAGGTATATGCTGGGGAAAGTAGTATAGAGTTGCGAGGTGGTGAACACTAGGAGTGTACCATTGTAAGGGAAGCAAGGAGGATAACAAAGTGGGGGAAGGGGCGTCTTATGGATTATTGATAACAGATTGGCGCTTGAGTAGTTAGCAGACACAATGATGAGATTACTGAGGCATTCAATCGATTATGGAGAATCGAACCTTTCCAATCAATTGAATAAAATAGATAAAGTCCAATTTTGCTTGCAATTCTTATATTCATGTTCGTTGTACACTTTTCATTTGAATGACAGGCAGATGGTTTACAGTAGCTTTAAATACGCAAAGAAGGTTCCATTGAAAAGGAATTCTACCCTAATAGAAATATAGTACGCGGGGAAGGGAAAGAACAACGATTTATTTTAAAAGGAATTTTAGAAACTCTTGATAAGTATCACGAAATATACTATCCTGTTGGGTTATTTAGCAGATAGGCTTGGTCTGATAGATCATTCCTCTCTCTAAATAAGGGGGAAGCTGTGATGGTCGACATAGAGATAGATTTAATAAATTTAGAAAATCTTAAAATAATAATATTCAAAAAAGTCAAGTATGGACATCAAAAATATATTTCTTCTGTTTGGAATCGTTTAAAAGTAAAAGCCTGATATATTTCTTCTTAAGATTCTATGTATTACAAGAGGCTAACAAAATATTGAATATTCAGCTATACAAGTAATATTTCTTAGATCTTTATTATACCATGGATATGGTTCTGTGTTAAATTAATATTGTTTGCCAATCCTAATAGACTCGACCTTGTGAGTGGGTGCGAACGAGCCTTTATTATTTATGAAACGGAACAGCAGGTCTCGCGTGTAGCGAGTGCTTTACTCTTATTTTAACGAAACGGACCAATCACAGGCACGCGTTACCTTTCGACGGGTTGAGCCGGAGGCGACCGTCCTGTTGACTGAATCCGGCCAATGGCGAGCGCCGGCGGTGAGGTCATCGCTCATAGGATGAGTCACTGCACTAGCGTGGATTTCGAAGATATGGTGCAATCGAGAGTATAAAAGGAGCGAACACGAGATACTCAAGCCCTTCAGTTCGAGACCAGACTTGCGAGCGGGAGCGCTGCCCAACAGACTACCGACGGAGCCCTGAGTTCCAGAACATCATTTGCGGACGGAGTTGCTGCCCGGACGTATGGAGGAATCTACCATTCATCAGTACCAGAGAGGATCATACCGCCACTGTGTAACAGCTAAGGAACATATTTATGTTATCTATTATGGTTAATTATTTTCACTATCGAAATGTATTTATTTTGGGAATATTTGAGTTCGGAATAATTGTGTAATTAAATGTCACGATTGCTTGTGTGATATTGGTTCAAATCGTACGAGAATTCCTTCCAAACGGATGTATTTTTATGCAAAGCGAATTTCATACCGTTTATGCTGAAAATTGAATACACGGAGTTCTATATGAATTACTTAGTAGCATTATAATAATTACTGTATTGCGTAGGTATTGCGCAATCATTACACTCGGTCTACAACTAACTCTTTATGAACCGAGTACCTCGGTATATTCAGCTTAATAAGTGGCTTCAGAATGACGAGTAAAGGACAGAATGGGGAGATCTAACTAAAGATTGGGGATATCTGGTTTGTGTTAGCCTAGCTGGCTGAGGGGTGGATGATTGCCGGCACTTGGGCGTGGAACCAGCACAAGCCCCTGCAGGGCCCCTTAAAGGCGGGGTCCTCCTTGTTGCTCGGGGTCGTCAATAAACCGACCACCTAACCTCATCTGGCGCAAACTACTTAAACCAACAAAAAGGTTCCCTTTGTCTTTGGAATGATTTCCATGCTTGAATGCTGTAAAACCTTGATAGAAAACGTTAACTTCTATTTCGTCCTCTGTAAGAAAGACAGGGCCAGAATAAATACAAAAATCATTCACTCATATGGAATAGCTGGGATATTATAAATATGTTACTAACACTCTAACATTTGTCCAAAGTAAATGTTGCAAGATGCAGAATCGTGGGACGCCGCTCTGAAAAGGCATAATGAGATTGCACAATAATTTGTAACATCACTGACTATGCCGCAAAGGAGGCTAATGTCGTCATCAATTCGTACCAAAAGAGTACATGATTCTTCAAACACCGGCCTAAAAGAAAGGCGCCTCAAGACAACACACATCATCAGAAACTCGTACCAAAAGAGTACGGCCTTCTCAATTATAAGCCTAAAGGAGAGGCGTCACAGGATCACATCTCGTAAAGAAGAGATAGAGTCTCGGGAGGCAGTAAGTTCCGGAGGAACAAGGGGGGCCGTTTAGTCACTTAGGAAGTCGGCCACCGGGTTTAGGCGGGCGCGGAGCCTCTACCCCTCTCAGCAGAGATGCTGAGGGTTTAAAAAAAACCAAAATTTAGCATTCAAAGAAACTATTATTTCATATAAACTCACGGGCTGTTGTAGAATCCTTTCGAACAAACCATCCCCGAGACCTTATCTACTTATTTATAAAGAAGTTTCGCTTCAAAAATGTCTTATTTCGTAGATAGCAAATATATGTATTATTTTCCCACGGAATTAATATGAACAGGTTCATGCACGTCTAAGACGGAACCATTCAAGGTAAGAATATGCTAATACAAAGTGTTCATAATTATTAATTTCAGTGTTATTTAATATGTGTGAATTTTTCCCTGTGCGCCGTTCGAACGATTTTACTGGTTTGTCTCAAATCGAAAATGTTTTATTTCTAATACATAAATTCTTTCTAGTGTACGTATGTTTATTGTAACATAAATGTATAGATTATTAGGTTCGTTAGATGTTTTATTACGTAATATTATGCAATTGTTTCCACACTGCTCCTATAAAAGAATTAGAAGTTATTACGATACACAACGGGGTCCTTCATCCATTAGACGATTCATGTGCCAATTCAACGACGTATTACGAATAGTATATATTGTATTTATCGAGATTTAGTCGCATTTATTATTTCTAGTGAGGTTTTAAGTATTGGTTCCAGGCGCCATTATGAGGCGGAAATAGTTCATATTCATAGCTCGACTGCAATAGGTATTTTTGTCGCGTAAGAGGTAGCACTTTTAGGAATATAACTGTGTTTTATGTTTCGTCCCTGACGGACAGGATGGTATAGCTGTGGCTATTTAGGTAATATACTTAGTAAATGCAAAGGGCATTAGGTATTATCGATTTCGTCTGCGAAACCCAAGATGTTAGTTAATATTTTTAGTTAATATTGCATTCAAAAGCGCAATTTTCACAGAATAATTATTTCCAGTTAATAATATATATTTTAGTTAAATGTATAGTTAGCACAGGCAGAGTATTAATATTGTATAGAATACATTATTTCTAATATTTCATAGAAGAATATAATTTATCTCACGATCATTATGTAGTTACAACGCAATTTGCAGTCGTTATGCAGAGCGTCGCGCGCTCACATATAAGAATAATGAAATATTTGATAATCCAATATATTGTATTTTGAACGCGACGGTTTGCTACTTACTAACCTTCATTATTTAGTAGGACCCACATTAGGGTCATCTTACATCGTTAGCCGTGAAAAGAATATGATTTACATTGATTTGCAATGGAATGATTTGTATTATAGATTTGCTTCGCCTTATATATTCAACACACACCCCATGGGATGTCTAACTCTGGTGCCGGACCAGGAGCTATACTAAATTATTATTAAATGTATCAAGGCCCCGAGGACCCTCTATCTACCTGGGTCATCTCAATGTTACGTTTCATGCAAATGTAAAAAAAAATCATGTTACGTTTCGTGCAGATGTAAAAAAATAAGATAACAAATAATTACGTAAAAACTGATTTTATTTTTTGTATGTATCTACTTTTATTTTATTAATTACACCTACATGTTTCTGAAAAACCATTCCATCGTCAGGGTGTTTTATAAATGTCAATTTCTAAAATAATGTAGATCATTCATTTTGATATTTTGACATTTACAAAACACCCTGACGATGAACATGTTTTTCCAAAACATGTAAAATAAATTTAACAAATTTCAATCTGCAGAGTTGCTCAATCAATTGAAAAAAAATGTTTTTAATTCAAATTTTAAACATATACAGAGATTTAAATATATTCATTCAGTACACTTTCCTATGATATTATGTGTTAAAAAAATATAGAAACAAAACAGATAAACTTCTAACAATAATCTGGGTAAAAATGCTATGGTTTTACTATTGATAACTGCTTTTAAAAATATTTTTATGTTTTGGAACCATTCGTAAAACCACCCTCTGGCTGTAGAATCGGCTCTAAATATTTATTCTCTTGCAAAGTAGCAATATTATTTTTCAAATCTCATAAATCATATGTGGCGGTGGTGCGAACCACATTTCAAGACACCTGAAAATAGAACAAATAGTCTTATTTTCATAGAACAAGCGTTAAGCTTATTTTGAAAATAGTAAAAATATTCATGGGACACGCATTGCGTGTCTGCATCTCTATTTTATCTTGTTTAAACATCTTCTGATATTCTGAGCATATATCCAAGCCACCTCGTTTGTGATATCTCTATATGTAGAAGTTCCGCTACCCCCCATAGAAAACTCATCTCGGCAGCTTGGATTCTTGCTCTCAATCTCTCCATATTTTTGTTGTTGTTGAAGTTGCCTTTATTTTTTTCGTGCTTAATTATACAAGGATTTGTGAAAAATGTAATATGTCATGTAGTGCTTGTAAGATATAATCATATGAGATAATCATTAGCAAATACATATAAGATAAATATTTTCGTAGCCACTCATAAGGAAAGTTACATAGATAGCATAGATTGCATCGACATTGACAGATTAAACCCCACCATAACTGTAACCACGCCCCCTTTCAAAATTGATTTGTTTTCTAGAATAAGTAATGGATAGTTAGTTTGATGAAGATATAGTGGTGTCGAAACCGGTAGACGTAGAGTTACTAGTTAAGTGATTTATACAAAGTTTTTTTAATTAATTAAAATTAATTATTATCATTTCCAACCACAAAATTATCACTATAAACATCAAAAAAAGAATAAATTTGGGATTAAAATTATCATTATTTAGTTTTTTGATTTTTATAACAATTACTTTTTAGGTATTTTATATAATCTGCCGACGTTTTTTCATTTTTTAGAACTTCCATAGGTACAGAGGTGTTAATTTCATGCCGGCTGCACAGTTTTTCAATGTTTCACCTATCATACGCATGGGCACTACACTCAAATAACACGTGTTCAGAGATTTGCTCCTTTTTGGTATCATAAGAGCATGCATTACAGATATTTCTCTTGAATTTGAAAAGGTAGTTTTTGAAGCAACCATGGCCCGATAGCATTTGACTTGAAGCTTCTCAGTATCTCAGTATGAAGACTCAGAGTATCTTTTATTCCATGATTCAATGAATTTGTCTTTCATTATAATATTTTGAGCATAGATAAATGGCACAAAGTCGTTTAAAGATTTTGGTATAAGTTCCATTGCTTTTAAGGATTCATATTAGAGTAGGCACAGACACAGAGTTTAAAATGGTGGGTTTGGTCTTGACACTTAGCTTGGATTTTCTTATCACCAAACCGAGAAATACTAAATAGATAATGTTAAATACCGGTCGCAATTTTGACTCTTCCATACATTTTACACTAGTGAATACTAGAAAAACTGCTTTGCATACATCTAACAAACAAAGAAAATAAATATTGAAAATAATAAATATTTTATCATCCTAACGACAGTCGCCACGCAAACTCAAGGGCCACCACAAAGATGCATGTAGGGTCTAATAACAGCTAATGACAATAGCCGATTGCTTTCTGAACTAAATTGAATGGGATTTTCTTCGTTTTATCTTCTCTATATAATAGTTTACATGAACTCGTTTACCTTTGATTTGTATCCGTTTTGGACATTAAGCGTATAGATGTAGAAACACAAACATTCCACATAATTGCCTACATCAAAACAGAATGGTCCCACGTATCACTTGTGAAGCAAATCCCTGAACCAATAAATTAGGTAACACAAACGACCCTTTTATGAAGGCAGCAATCACTTAATTCCTCGTCTTAAGCATCAAACCTTGTTAACCTCCTCGCACACAGTGAAGGATCATCTAACTCTGAGTTTAGTAACTCGGAAGGGAAATCCGAAGTAAGTAGTACATTTTCCTTAACAACATGGGCTAAGACATACGTTATTGGATATAATGAAGGTTGTATTTACGCGTGGGACATGTACAACAAGGCTGATTTGCATTTCGTAGCAACGCCAACATGAGATTTGTACACGTTTATTCAGTAAACTCTAAGAAATATTAGGTCCTTACATATGAAATTGATGTTTTGCCGTACTGGCAAATTTGATCTCAAATATCTTCTCTTTGGTTAGGAATTCCAAATCCAAATTTATACAGCTATTTACTCATGTATTTGTGTTTTGAAAATTATAATTCATTTGTTTTTTCCTCAATTGTTTTTTTCTTTGCGTCACTCAGTTTACAAAATGAAAAACTTGAAATATCGTGTTATTTATGAGTACGAGTTCCACCGTGGCACCAGTGCTGCAGAAACGGCTCGAAGGATTAATGATGTGTATGGCGACGGTGCCACTAAAGAAAACACGGTGCGTTTTTGGTTCCAACGTTTTCGTTCTGCAAATTTCGACCTGCAGAACAAGCCCCGTGGACGGCCGGAGACCAAAGTTGATAATGAAGAATTGAAGGCTATTGTGGAAGCGGATCCATCGCAAACCACATCCGAGTTAGCTGCAGGCTGCGGTGTTAGTGATAAAACTGTTTTAATCCACTTGAAGCAAATTGGTAAGGTGAAAAAGCTTGAAAGGTGGGTACCTCACGAATTGAGTGAAGCAAATCAACAAATGCGCGTTTACTGCTGCGTTGCATTACTCAACCGGCACAATAATGAAGGGATTTTAAATCTTAAATCTGGCCATATGATTACGGCAGATGTCTATTGTCAGCAACTGCAAACCATGATGGAAAAGCTAGCTGCTAAACAACCGAGGCTGGTTAATCGCTCTAGGCCACTGCTGCTTCATGATAACGCTAGACCACACACTGCACAACAGACGGCTACCAAATTAGAGGAGCTTCAATTGGGATGTCTAAGACATCCACCGTACTCTCCGGACCTTGCCCCAACAGATTACCATTTTTTTCGAAATTTGGATAACTTCTTGTAAAGGAAAAAATTCAACTCCGATGGGGCAGTCCAAACCGCCTTTAAAGATTTTATTGATTCCCGTCCGAATGGTTTTTTTAGTAAAGGGATCGATGAACTACCTATGAGATGGCAAAAGTGCATAGATAGCAATGGTACATACTTTGATTAAATAAAAATATTATAATAAAAAAAAATCGGCTTTATGTTCCTCCCATACTAAACGCCAATTTCATATGTAAGGACCTAATATATAAGTACAATGTAAATTACATTACATTAGGTACTAAATTTGATTCAAAATCATATCCAGAAAAAATGAAAAGAAAGTGAACATTTTTAACAGGTTAATATTAAAAATGATTTATCTTAAATAAACTCATACTAATTTCCCATTTATCAGAATATATTCTTTGTTTGGGTAAAGTATTTATTATAAATCTGTCGAATCTTAAAGTGTTAAGATATATATATATATATAATTGAACAACAACAAAAATAAAATATTAACACTGATTTGCGGCGGTGGGATCCAAATGAAAAACTTTATATCAACTGAAATTTTATTTATAAACAAGATCACTGGACACAAAATTAGTTGGAGAACTATTTCGTTATTTGCACTCTTTCGCCTGCTAGAATATTTCACACACAGGTACTCTGCATTCGATGGTCTATATTTGCTCGGATCACATTTTGCTCTATCTATGGTATTCGCCTTATTATTATTATTTATGGTCTTGCCGTTATCAAAAATAACACTACTTTTTGCGCGGCAGCAATGAAAATTTTTTTTCTGTCGAATCGTGCCGTATATGGGACGTATAGATGCAAAAGCGCCACTATACGTATAGATCCCATCTGGATAGTACGCCACATATTCTCTCCCATTCGATCATTCAAAATTATTTTACAATTATGTGCACATCCGCTTTACGTTCAATCTTGTAAAAATATCAACAGTATAATTATTTATATAAATATTTTTTTAACTGTAGGGAAAATCTTCACTAAAACTAAAACAAATGTTTTGCAATCTATTTGGAAATCGGACCCGAAAGTTCAAGTGTGACAAGCCTTTGAACTACAAAAGTCGCTTTATTGATCCTTTTATAGTTTTAATTACATTATATTTTAAGCTATTTATATCAGAATCACCTCAAACAGAACAATCCTCCCAAGTAACGGCTTAGAATTATAATTTTCCGCAGTATGAATGGATCCTTAAAAAAATCCTTTTACGGGGAGTGAAATCAGATCCCCTTAATTATTAGTCGGAATACTTGTAATTACTCAACCCCACTCCATAGACTCTGCATTTTCTCAATGAACTAATAATTAAATTTGTTTCATTAGTAGCTTGGAGGTCGGACCTGTTTTAACTTAGCTGAACTTATTTAACAGAAAAGAAGATATATATATATATATATATTGATCAGTTTTAATGTTATAAAGAATAGAATCATCTGATATCAGATTATACTGTAAATAATTATAAGTACTTTCGTAATATTATAAACTATTTGAAGCGATAGTTTTATAAATGCCCACAGTATTTTAGCTTTTTCGAAGTCACGTAAAAATTTTTTTCACACATCTTTAAGTATAATTTTGGTATAGGAATATAATCTTATTATTACAATTTTCGTGTGCTATTTCCTTGTCTTTTATGTATTTCGATCATTTGTAAAAAAAAACAGATTATTTATTTCTCCGCCTGTATTGTTGACAAATTCTTAATTTTATAAATTGTGTGTTACTTTATATAAGATTGTTTTCGTTCAAATACTTACCTAGTTTTCTGTTGTTTCTCCAAGCTTAATCTGTATCACCTTCCTGCCGGGGTTGGTACTCGGTGCTCTAGCAATCTTAGCAGATGTCTAGTCTATCTCTTTTGTGATTCTATTTTTTTTTCTTTGTGTACCTTGATCTAGTTAAGAAATATAAAAAATTAAATAAGTTATAAGAAAAAATATTTTACACAACAACGACATAATTATTTACTATTGTAACATAATAGTTATAACTCAAATATCAATTTATAAATACCCGATTTTTTTAAAGAATCATCCTTATCCTTGTTATTTAATATATATTTCCTAAATTTATTATCAGTTTATAGAGCTGGTTGAACATCATTTAGGATTTTTGAATTTAACTATTGAATTTGAAAATTTATTTTTCGAAGAATATTTTTTCTTCTGAATGAAGGCTTGAACTTTGTGGTGACATTATTTATTTATTTATTTATTTTGTTTTGGGGAAAATTAACAGCAAAACAATCTTAAAAATATGAAATAATGGTTTTTACAATTATGCCAATTACAAATTTTCCACTGAATTTAAAAATTTACTTTAACTTACTTTAATAGCGAGTGGAGAGGGTGGAGGGGAATGTGGGACGGGAGTAGAAGGGAAGATATAATGTACAAATTAGTTTGGGTGCGGTAGTGTAGATATTGTTTGTTTTATGTTTCTTATTGTTGCGTTGAAAATGTCAATGTGGTGATAGTTTGTGTTAAATGAATTTGTGGATCTGTACATAAAGGAGTTTTGTTTTGAGTTGGTCTTACAAAAGGGGAGATGAAAAGTAGGTGAATGTCTGTTATTGCGAGTTGGGATGTGGTAAGATATTCGTTGAAGAAGTTCCGGACTATCAACTAGATTGTGTGTTATTTTGAATAGCATCACCGCGTCAGCTATGTATCTTCGACGAGTTAGGGTCTGCATGTTAAAAAACTTCGCAGAGTCTTCATTGCTTATATGAGATCTAAATGAACGGAGGTCTAGGTATCTTAGGAATCTGTTTTGGACGCTTTCAATTCTATTTTCGTGTACTGCATAACCTGGATTCCACACCTGAGATGCATATTCTAAAATACTACGAACGTATGAGAAATAAAGTGTCTTGAGGGTACTGATATTTTTGAAATGTTTACATGTGCGTATGACAAAACCAAGCATAGATGATGCGTTGGTGACTATGTAATCGATATGTTTGTTGAAATTTAATTTACTGTCAAGTATCACCCCAAGGTCTTTGCTTTCGGATTTGGTAGATAATGTTATATTATTAATTGAATATTCATTAGAGAATACCTTTTTATTTCTTGTAAAGCGTACAACGAAGCATTTAAAAACATTTATTTCCAGGCTGTGGGCATTGCAATACGTGTTCAGACGATGTAGGTCATCTTGCAGCCTTCGACAAAGTTATTATTATTTCAAAGTTGATTATTTATAAACAGAATTTTTCTCTCAAGATTATCAATACAATAAATAATTCATATTTTTGTCTGTTTTATAATGTTATTATTATTAAATATTCGAAGCAATGAAGCATGAACCGTAGATAAAAAAATGTAAAAATATTATTTTTTATGTCAAACTGAAATTTATAAAAGTCAATATTTTTAATATTAATTTATTCCTATAAAAGCAAACCAAATATTTGTAAACCATGATTATTTTTTCTTCATTAAAAAAAAACCTTTTTGTACGACACCACGAGTGAAACTACGATGTAAAATATTTATCAGTGCTTACTTGTGTATTTTCTAATGCATCAGGTAAGTGCTAGTGGTTTTCCCACTAACCGGTCCAATGTATTGAGCTTCTGCGGGATATTTTCCGCTCTCGCAAAATGTGTACATTTTATAAATTACATTTTTTACATAGCGCAGGTTATGGGATATGTTAAATCGTTAAGGATTTTTTTTTTGAGATACCTGAATTTTAGAATAATGGATGTGACCCATAGTCTTGTGGCGGGTACCTGTCTGACTCTGCGCCACGTATCCACCGGCCGACCCAGCTATTTGTTAACGTAATCAAACCAACGCGCCCGTAAATATACGAGAATAAAGAAGTTTGCGCTAGGAAAACAGAACAGCGATGCCACTTTTCAGTCATTGTTTTGTCAAAAAAATAAGAGTTCACTAAAAGAGTGTGTAGAAAAAAGTTCATAGAATAGCAAAACGTTGTAAGCAAAAAAGATGGAAATAAACTTAGAAAAACGATTTCTAAAAGTAAGTAAGTGGTGTTGTGATACTTAATTAATGTGAATAAAGATCTAGCTAGGAATAAGTGAAGCTTTAATGATTAAAAAATATTTATTTTTGGTGAGGTATAACAAATGAAAAAAAATCATTGAATTGTTTATATTTGCTAGGTATCATTGTAATAAAATATTAAATGTATTGTTAATTAAATAAATTATTAACTAAATAGAGAGGGATATGGTATCAGTATACTATATATATGATAGATAATAGAGAGAGAGATATATATATGCGAGAATATATATATATATATATAGACATATATAGATCTAGATATAAATATACATAAGTAGTGATTTAAATAGATATATATAGAGAGGAGGTCCTACATTGTAATTGGGTTTAGTATGGGAGGAACATAAAGCCGATTTTTTTTTATTATAATATATTTATTTAATCAAAGTATGTACCATTGCTATCTATGCACTTTTGCCATCTCATAGGTAGTTCATCGATCCCTTTACTAAAAAAACCATTCGGACGGGAATCAATAAAATCTTTGAAGGCGGTTTGGACTGCCCCATCGGAGTTGAATTTTTTCCTTTGCAAGAAGTTATCCAAATTTCGAAAAAAATGGTAATCTGTTGGGGCAAGGTCCGGAGAGTACGGTGGATGTCTTAGACATTCCAATTGAAGCTCCTCTAATTTGGTAGCCGTCTGTTGTGCAGTGTGTGGTCTAGCGTTATCATGAAGCAGCAGTGGCCTAGAGCGATTAACCAGCCTCGGTTGTTTAGCAGCTAGCTTTTCCATCATGGTTTGCAGTTGCTGACAATAGACATCTGCCGTAATCGTCTGGCCAGATTTAAGAAAGCTATAGTGAACGACACCAGCACTAGTCCACCAAACGCTCACAAGTAACTTTTTTGGAGTCAATTTTCGCTTGGGGCATGGTTTGGCTGGTTCGGCAGGGTTCAGCCATTGCGATGAGCGCTTCCGATTATCGTACAGGATCCACTTTTCATCACAGGTAATGATTCGATTTAAAATCCCTTCATTATTGTGCCGGTTGAGTAATGCAACGCAGCAGTCAACGCGCGTTTGTTGATTTGCTTCACTCAATTCGTGAGGTACCCACCTTTCAAGCTTTTTCACCTTACCAATTTGCTTCAAGTGGATTAAAACAGTTTTATCACTAACACCGCAGCCTGCAGCTAACTCGGATGTGGTTTGCGATGGATCCGCTTCCACAATAGCCTTCAATTCTTCATTATCAACTTTGGTCTCCGGCCGTCCACGGGGCTTGTTCTGCAGGTCGAAATTTCCAGAACGAAAACGTTGGAACCAAAAACGCACTGTGTTTTCTTTTGCGGCACCGTCGCCATACACATCATTAATCCTTCGAGCCGTTTCTGCAGCACTGGTGCCACGGTGGAACTCGTACTCGTAAATAACGCGATATTTCAAGTTTTTCGTTTTGTAAACTGAGTGACGCAAAGAAAAAAACAATTGAGGAAATAACAAATGAATTATAATTTTCAAAACACAAATACATGAGTAAATAGCTGTATAAATTTGGATTTGGAATTCCTAGCCAAAGAGAAGATATTTGAGATCAAATTTGCCAGTACGGCAAAACCTCAATTTCATATGTAAGGACCTAATATTAAACCTACTATTGATTGATTGATTGACGTTAATTTTGTAGTTTCATAATGATCTTCGTTAAGGATAATTACAATAGTTTATATCTTAACCAGCCGAAGATGAGATACTCTCGAAACTCGAGTAGTGCTCGTAAGTTCAGTATTTAATTTAAAAATTATCATTTACGAAGATCTTAAGCGTCTTGGGATAGATTTTAAAAACCAGTTTTTATTTACAATGTTTAAATCTGTATTTTTTTGTATATGATACTTTAATGATAAATACAAGAGAAACCTCATTATTCACAATTTTTCTGGAAAATTGCCACTGAAAAATTCTAAACCTTTGTTTACGTAGCTAACTACCTGAAAAATATTACAAAAATTTGATACCTGTTATGGAAATTATTGTCTCCATATTCCACTTACAATATATCTTACAATATATAGCATTTATTGTAAGCAAGCAATTTTTCAATATTACTTTGAGTATCGCCCGTTAAGATACTCGGCTTACAGTACTCCTCACAAAGGCGCAAGCAAAAGGGATTTGTGCAGTTCAGGCACAAGTTGGTTCCCGACTTGTTAAGCGGTGCTCCCAAATAGAGTGGAAAACTTTCATTGTTATTACTCTGCTGTGCTAAGAAGGTGCGGCTTCACGGTTCGCCATTGCATTAGAAGTAAATTGTAATTTGGTTTTCACACACGAATTGTGAATTTTCTTTGAGTTGTTGTGTTTATATGGTAATTTGATTATTTTATTTATTTATTTAATTTTATTTATTTAATATTCACGGAAGACCAACAGCACAACAAAGAAGCATAGAAAACATTAATAGAATATAGAGGGCCAATTATAGGTCTCTACTTTTAGAAATATGTTATGAAATAAACTTTGGCATGCTAAGAATAATATAACAAGAAAGAATAAAAAAATTTAAACAAGAGAAATACAGACTTAATTAGGAAGCAGAGAAATTTAGAAATTAGAAATGTTAAAAATAATACAGAAAAGGAGACTTGATTAGTATACAGAAAAATTTAGTCATGTAAGAATAATGCAACAAGAAAGAATAAAAAATTTTAAACAAAAGAAAAGAAAAAGAGACTTAATTAGTATGCAGAAAACAATTCTAGACTCAAAATTTTTCTTAATCTTGTGTGACTGTTCTCGAACAAATCAATATCCAAAAATCTTATCAATTTATTCAGTCTGTCTAATTGTATTATTCCGATAAAAGTTTATTTTTACCTCGCTTATATTATCTTCCCCTGTTTATCTAGCCGGAATCTAAAAATCAATATTTTACCTGCCTGCCGATGTCAAATATTTTTTTCATGATCAGATTCATTAATTAAACAATTGATTTGAAATAATTAATTAATCAAAATTTGATAAGGGAAATTCGATAATGAACTAGCCACTTAAAAGTCGCTTGTATTTAAATATACTAAAAAGTAAAACAAAATAATTTAGAGCGAATTTTTTTTTGTTTCCCTCCGAAAAAAAACCGTGGGCGCTTTTCCTCCAAAATAAAACAGTACAGTTCAAGTATACACACATATCGATGTTCCCTACGTGTAAACTGTGGAATCTGCAAAAAATTGATTTTGGTTTTACTTTCCTGTATTTTAATTTACTCTATATTTTCAGGTAATGTTAGAAAGAAGTTTAATTTTCCTTTAACTAATTTCTTTCTTTAAAACGAATTTTTTTTTTAACGTTGTCCAAAAATATACAGTAAATTGGAATGCTTTAAATTAAACTAAATTGAACTTTGGAATGCACGCACGTTGAGTTAATTTAACACGACTATAGTTTCGAGAGGAGCAGTCCCTCTCATCATCAGACATAATTTATAACTTAACTTAATACAGAAATTATGAAAATATTTGAGTAGAGTAACGAGTCGCAGAGTAGTAGGGATAATTTTTTCGTTTGGTCTTTAAGGGGAAGATGCTGATCAGCGGAGACTTTTGTAAAAATGTGAGTTTTTTCTCAGTTGAGTTTAAATTAAAATAATCATGTCGCACCACAATGTAACTGCCATGTCAATTATTAATAAATTGAAATGGTTAAAGAAAGTTAAACGAAAAAATATTTTTCGCAGATTCGACAGTAAGTATGCGTGGGGACCGTCGATATCTACCTACTTGCATATCATATTTAAAATATCAAATTTCAGTTTATTTCGCGTATTACTGAATTTATTTCACAAAAGTTTACAATAATTATAAAGTCAAAGACAAAGTTTACAGTTGCCGACAGCCTCAAGTTTATTAGACGAATGATGACCCACACGACCGACCCCTGGCCGCCGTGTATCCCGCCGACATTCCTGCCTACGTGACTTGCAACTTTCACTACATACCCGCCCTGTGTTCATTTTACCATTAACTTATACTACAGTGTAAAATAATCTAAAATATTTTTCCTTTTTAGTCTTAATATTACCCAGCATACAAAATCACTTCAGTAGGAAACTAGCGACATCTTTTGTGAGCTTATTAAATAATTTATCTCCCGTATAAAAAATTATTAATTATTTATGATATATCTATTGATTAATTACTGAATCTGATAAATAATTAATGTATTTCCATCAAGAATATATACTCGTATATGTGCAAAATTTCAGCTGGATTGTATGCCTATTGGAAAGCAGGTGAAATATCAATTTTAAGTTTTCGTCCAGACAAACAGGTGAAGCTCGCCTAAGTACGGTAATAAAAATATTTTACGCAAAAATCTCATGTGAAATATTCAAAACGGCGCTGATTTTAAATTTGCTAATTTCAGAAACACTCCGATATTAATATTAAGACTTACGAAATTAATGACACTGACAGAGGAGACACCAGTTTTTGCAGGCAAATACACGAGAAGTCCAATTACGCCCATGCGCCAAACGAATGTCCAAAGTTCATTCCCAGCAGTGCCAGTTGAATTCGGACCACTGCACCAACAGGAATATTTAACACCGTGTAGCGTGTTATTACTTTTCTCTAACTATTACATTTCCGCCTGCTTGGAATGAAACAATCTTATTAAAATCCTTAAACATTATATATTTTATATTTCAATTTTCTATAATATATTTACCTTCATGTGTAAACACAAACATTCATGACATGATTGTTTGTTTTTCTTATTATTACGGGTGAAAAAATAACTTGTTCATTTTTCCTAGGTAATGAAAAATGAAATCCTTCAACAGGAACGACGTTCTGGAGAATGGAAACCGTAAAAAAACTGTGCCTTGTTACTTATCGAATCCCTTTATTGCCTCTACTGTCCGTTTTTCCCTGCACAAAGAGAACTTTTAAAATACCAATACGTACTTGCAACACCAAAATAATTTCTTCGTATTCCTTGACCAGACTAGTTGAAAATCTCGGTGATGACAAAACAGTTGCATACAGCTATAAGAGCTATACGTTATAGAATTATCGGTTAGGGAGAATATATACTGTTTAAAAACTATACTCATAAGAGTATAGTTTTTAAACAGTATTTATAAAAATACTGTTTTTCTTTCAAAATGATATTTACGTTGGTACTCTTCACAACCTCAATTAATGTTTTTGTTTAAATATTTTAATATATTTCTTACTTATTTAAAACATTTACGAATTTAATTTGTGTTTGTAATATAAATGTTATATAAAAAATAAATAAATTGAAATTGAAAATTGTATTCTGTATCATATTTTTTGTATGGAAATGTACAAAATTAAAATGTATTCATTAGGTGTCATATATTTCAAAAACATTTCTTTCAATATTTTCACAAAATATATTATTTAATCAATTTCTAAATTACCAAACCACCAATGTTTTAGAAATGAAGAAAATTCCTCTACTTTGTGGAGATAGAATGTGTGAAACGATTTTATCTAAATTATATGACAAAAAAAAACGATAATTTTTAATAAATAAAAATTATTTTTAAATCTATTTATTGCTTTTCTTACAAAAAATTATTTTTTAAAAAAGTTTATTTTTAAATCATCAAGAATTCGGATATCTTAACAAACCCTTGTAACCATTATCAGCCTGTGTCTTTTTAATGCTAGTTTGATCTCCCTTTGTTCCAATTATACAAGTAAGCATATGTACAATTATACTTCTGTACAAAGAAAATGTTATTTTTTATTTTGTTGTGCTAGCAATATTTTATATATTGCTAGCTAATAATTTTTAATAGGAACACTTTGTCGCTGACATCTCTTCTGTATGATAATTTCTTCAAATGAAGTACATTAATTAAATTATCAAAATTTATGCGTTCTGTGTATTTATGTACTATGATATACCTACAATAAATAAATAACAAAAAAAATCTTTAATGCTTGGTATTTCAATTAGGAATATATTTTCATATGATACCTTATTGTTCCAAGAAAACGATAGATTGTCCATAAGACGATTTTCGCAAACATTTTAAATTGAATGAGAAGATCTCCTTAAACTAAGATTATTGGACCCCATACTGTAGGAAAAAAAGTTACAAATCGGAGGCTTAGTGTGACAAAGACGAAACTACAAAATCATGGTTTTGAGAACAATACAAAAATTACAATATACAATATATTCTTTTTAATTTTGCTATTGCTTTGGTATTCTATACTATCTAAATGTTTTTACTATCCGTACATATGATTCTTTATAAATGTATATACTTTTTACTTTCACTATTGCTTTTGTATTCAATAATATCTACTGTTTTTGCTATCCACGTTTTATATTTAGGTATATTATGTTCTCACTATATTGTAAGCTAATCATCTGGGCACAGATTTTGTATAATGAGATGAGTGGCTCTTTTCCTACCGACATGTATCAAAATGAAGAGAAATAGATAAACTTACGACTACAACTATGATTATTATATCTGAGTAATCTACCATAGACAAAAATAGTGTCAAATATACATAGACATAACAACATTTTAGTCAGTGTTACCCTTGCACTAAAAAAGGTTTGGGTGGCAAAAGCAGTGTGTTTTTGTATCTTTCAATTTTATTTTCTATGTACATGTAGTAACACCCGAGGTTATCTTGGAATCAAATTATATTATTAGCTTTATGAAATTAACACAACATAAAACTGTAAATTATGTAGTTTTGCCCATGTGTATATTTTAGTAATATATCGAAATTTATCGGCTCACAATATTAGCCGATAAATTTCGATACTCTGAGATCTTGAAGCATTCTGCGCTAGGCAGATGTACACTGTATTTAAACAGCGATAAGACTTCCCTCGGACGAAGTGGCTCTGTAAATGCGATACAACTACAACGTAATTCAGCCGTGTGATGCGCTAACAATATTTAGAAAACACTTCACATCTCAGTACGGCGCCCGCGCTGTGGCACTTAAGCTCCCAAAGAGCGAGTTCTGCTTGAGAGGTAATAACTTCACGGTGTGGTTGTCAATCTTTACTTACACTTTCATCATTTCGATTCATGGACTTATAATTAATAATTTATAAACCTTATTAAACCTTGCGGGTCAGGTTAATAGTTGAAACAGATAAAGGGAACAGGTTTCATAATTTATAAACCATATTTCAGTCTCTAAATATAATAATTTTTAGGATGTTTTGAAGATGTTTAAATTTTTTAAGAACCCAAAAATGGATTTTGTCCCCATGGGGATATCATTAATCAAGATGTATTATAGATATCTCACAGAAACGAAACTTTTTATGAGGAAAATAACGTTTGGAAGTCTTTTTTTGTGTGTTAGTAGGGCTTAAATTAAACGTATATACAACTTTAAAAAAATTAGAACGTGTGATATTTTAAGCATTAACTTTGTGGTTAGACATTAAAACAGAGTGTTAGTTAAATAAGTATAAACCACTATCAAATTTTAGGTGTACCGGTTTTGAGACGTACCCGCCTCTTCGTGAGGACCAACACTACACTACTGTTCTCACAACACTACACCACAACCATAGTATTGTTAACCTTTCACCAATATTTATCACATGCGTGTTAATCTTGTCAAAGACCAGCATGCACTAACTTGCCTACAGAACGATCAGGAATCTACGAGGGTAAGGGAGTGAGAGGGCTCGGGGTCCAAAGTGGGTCTTACCAAACCTTTTGTGAAAGTTAAATTGAACAAAGGGCTGTATGGAAAATTGATTTGGTTATTTATTAGAGGTGCTTTATTATACACCGCTTTTCCAATATTTTTTTTAATTATTTAATTTTATACCTTTGTTATTACTTTTGAATATTGCAACCCCTGTTTTTACGTCAAATTTATGATTATTTTCTGTGGGGTTTTTCACGAATTCAGAAAAATTGTTCTTGTTAAGACACTTGTATTGAAATTGCAAGATATCCGTACAATACAATGTGATGGACACGAGCTACATATTAATTGGTAGTTTCCTGAATTGTCTAATATAATATTTTTATCTTTATTGTTAAAAAGTATTTTTACAATGTTATTATTAATATAAAAATGGGATATTTATGTTATGTATATTGATTAATTAAAATATTCTTTGTTTTCACTATTTATTTATTGAACATACCAACATATTTTGAGGCCGGTGGTCCCTTCGTCAGGTTACAGTATGTACTTTTGTATGCGTTGTATCCTGATGAAAGGATCATTGGCTCTGAAACAAGTTGGTATTTTTTTTAATAATTGGTGGTAAAAAAGTATATTCTTATTAATTATAAAAACTATTTAAGTTATATAAGAAAATACTACGATAGGCAACGGGTTGGAAAAAGTGAAAAGAAATCGTACAACATGAAAGAGCTCTGCAACAGTTATACGGCCATCAAGAGAAAAAGGTAATATATTTTGAAATTTACAATTTGAATGAAATAATATTCTCTGAAATATATTCACACAATGCTCAATCCATACTCACCAACTACAGAAGAAAGTATTTATGTCTTCATCGTCTCCTTAAATGTTATCCATTGTCGCTGTAGCACTCTCCATTGACCCTTCTATCTTTCTTTTCAAGTAATATAATAATACGCAAAGACACTGGATACAAACTTAACTGAAATGTTATTCTGTAATTCGCAATGATTTTCCACTAAAATGTTCCACATACAGGTACTCTGTATTCGCTGGTTGTGTATCAAGATTAATTTGTTCGCATTCGTACGCTTTCTATATAATATGGCTGCAACAAAATTTATGAAAAAGTTTTTCTCTCGAATTTTCTCGCATATTCCTGTGCATTTGATAAGCTTTCAGGATTTTTAAAACATCCTGAGTGTTCTGAAAAACTTTGATTTTGCAAATTTCTTTTCGTTTTTAGAACATTCATAAAAAAAAACATTTTTAATTTCATTAAATAATTTTAAAAATTCAGCAAAATTTAGTGAAAATTATTTAAATAACGTTATTAAATAATCCCAATTATAATCGTTTCTTTGTTTTTTCCGTCTGTCTTTTCCATCTGTCTGTCTGTAACGTTCGTGTAACGTCCGTAATTTCTTTCGAATTCGCGTCTTAAAAAAAAATTAATCAGCCGGAGTTACAGCTTGGACCCAGGGCCAGTAAACCCAAACCAGCCCCAACTTAACGAAGTTACCACCTCCGTAAAAAATACAGGACTTAGCAAAGACACGAACCATTTGTACCTACAAAAAAGATTATAGGGTACACAATCCATATTCAAAAATATATTTTCTTTAGGTACACTGGCATATCCGATATGATGTATTGGCTAGGATACTTGGCTCTCACCCAGGAGGCTCAGGTTTGGTTCTCGGTACCGGAATATATTTTCTCATTTTATTTTGATGTGTACTTTTTTATTTAAATATTTTATTAATAATATTAATTATATAATTATGTTGTCGCTAGAGTGATATTGTTTTCAAATGACAGTATTGCGTTTAGATTTGCGAATAATCGCCAGTTTTTAAAATAGAACCAGTAAATGGTTCTATTTTAGGTTATTGTTAGGCCGGTAGGGAAAATATAAAAAAATTTCAAATATTTTGACAAGAGCCGTTTTTATTACCAAATTAATTAATTAATTAGAAAAATATGATGAAAAAATGATTGATATTTGAAAAAAAAAATATGAAAAAATGGATGATTAATTTTAAATATACAAAGGCTGCTATGGCGTAATTGGATAACGCGCCTGCCCTGGAAAGGATGAGATCCGCGGTTCGAATCCTAGCAGTAGCCAAATATTTTTTCGTGGATTTGATTTTTCTGTATGTTCTTCTAATTGATTAATCAATTTGGTTTTAAATTTCACTGATCTTTGTTTTGAAAAAATTGCAACTTCACAATAAGAACGTGTTCTTGAATATAATATCGTTTTTACTATTGCATGGGTGTCGGCTATAAATTAGTAAATAATTAAATAAATATTCTTTAGGGATCGGGATGTAAAAATTTCGTCATTTTTGACGGGTTACAGCTAATTTTAATATATTTGAACATTAATTGTGCGAGATACAGTTTGAGACTACTTCTGCTGATTAGTTACAGGTACACGTAGCCCCCTGTAGCCGCGTGTAGACACTTCCACCCTGAATAGTCCCCGTAATTGTGCAAACGAAACTAGACTGCTCAGCAGCAAATGCTTCGCGAATATTGATGTTTTATTCAGGCAACATATTTGTTAAGTAAATATGTGCGCCGAGCTTATTAACAAGTCGGAGAAAACTGAATTGGTATATGTGGGGGAGAAGACAGACAGTAAATATCGCAGTTGCAGTTATTCTAAATGTATTTATTTATTTAAATAAACCTAATTTTTACTCCCTTTCTTTTAACTCGGAGCGTCTGCTTGTCTGCCGAAAATTTTTTTGGATCGATTTTTAACCCTTTTCGCGTTATCTAATCGAGCTGAAACTTTGCAGACAGACTCGTGGCGACAATAAAAATGATCTAATAAATTTCCGTAAAAAAAATAATAATTAACGTATAATTTTGGATTTTTCAAAAATTTTTATTACCCCCTTTCGTAGCGTCGCCCGACTTGAGCCCGACGCGGGTGATAGGCGTGAAACCTGTTTCAACTAGTAAATAAGAAAGAGAGTATAGTAAAATCTTGGTTTTTATGGATTAGTTTTTTGTATGTAAGAAACAAAAATATAAAGTTAAATGTAGGTGTGTCGCTGTATTATATGAGTTTTTTGTTCAATATTACTACAGACAGTGTAATACTTATGTTATAAAAGCTATTTACTCATCCACGTCCACTTACAATTAGGTATTTTGAATTTATTCAAGTGAGATAATGTCACATACTAAAAAGTTTTGTAACATATTGATACTTGTCCAAGTATTAAACATCCGATCTTATATGTACCTAGGTATGTCGCTGTGAGTATTCTGTTAAGTATTGCAGGCATTTATATTATAGAAGCTACTTACTTTAAAATATATATTTAAATACTCGGTGTCTAAGAGGGCGCGCGGAATTACTGCTGACTTGTTTAGGGTCGATCCGAGATATAAAGAATGCACTCGCGTAGAATCGCAAGCGCTCTGTGGCTGCTGAGCGCGATCTGACGCGTTTTGCGTTCTGCCAACATGCCGACGTGCGTGCACAGCATCTATTCTGAATAATATATCTAATTAAAGGTTCAGTTCTCAAGCGACATAATAATGTTTTTAATATTTTTTTATATGTATATCTTCACATGGCATTTCCCGAGATTTTGATTAAGTTATAATTTTAAATAGCGCTAAAGGATGATGGATTTCGTAATTTTGCTCAGGCCCTAAATAAAATTGATGTATTTGAATTTCGGTCCAGACAAGGGAGAGTGAGATATACGAGTGAGGTGAGAAGATTATAATGGTGTGAATTGGAACAACATTTGGTGTTCAATAACATTCATATTTATATTGCGAGATGAGGTGGGGTGGCCTGGTAAGAGAGTAAGAGAGGCCCTGTGTTTTGAGCAAGGTCCTAAAGAGTATCTTTTGCAAAATTAGAATCGGATTGCTTTCAATATTATATACATACTCGCTGTTCATACCCGGTGTTGCACGGGTTAAGGATTAAGTTGAAAATAAGTTTGTGGGGGGGAAACAAAGGTTTGATTCGAACGGTATAGATTTGCATCGAAAATATATCAGGAGGAGGAGAAAAGATAAGAGAGGAGAGAGGAAATGTCACCTTTGTTACCCGCTGTGTCCTACAGTGTAAATTTTACAAATTTTGAGTCCGATCGGTATAGATTTGCATCGAAAATGTTACAACGAAGGGGAGGGGTTAAAAAAATAGGGGATAAATGTTGCCTATGTTACCCACCGGATCCTAAAGCGTTAGTATGCAAAGTTTGAATTGAATCGGATAAACGGTATAGATTTGTATAGAGAACAGACAGACGTACATTAAGTTTTATAGGTATAGATATATATAGTCGAGAGGAGGGGAATAAGATTACGCACGGGATGCTAAGGAGAAACTTTGCAAAATTTGGTTTGCTTCGGACAAGAAGTAAAGGAATTTATATAAAACAGATGTTCTTTGACTTCCATTTATATTTAGGTAGATTTACAGGTACAATATAGATATTTTAATGGTTTTCACTTATATATATCTACGGGTGTGTAATGTTATTTATATAAATCATAACATAAGCAGTACACACAATATACGGGCTGTATAATTGAGAATAATTAGCTTTCATACGTCTAGCTTCTCTTGTATTTACATTCCTATATTTGCCGTTTAAATTGCATGCATATTCATTAACTTAATTCTCTTTGAACTTAATCATAAAGCTTGCTTATACTACATGTTTACATATAGCACCTATACCTAGCAATGTCGTATACCATTTGGATGGTTTTTACATAATTAGCAACGCGACAAGTCTTCTCACTAATTTTTGTATATGTACATTATTTTTACAACAATATATTCTACTAACAAAAAAGAAGTCAACCTTCACGCTACATGGTACGGGTTAAAATAGCTATTTATAGATAGCTGAAGTGTTTTCAAAACATAGAAAAATATATCTTTCAAATTTGGAATTGAAATCCAATTGAAGAGAGGGAGGAAACCTGGATAACTTACATAATCATTACTGATAATGTGCCTACACAGTAATGTGCTGCTAAAATTATATCAACCGGCTAGCAAGCACCATATTAAACACCAATCCTCAATTTAAATTTTAAAAAATCAAATAAAAAAAAATTTATCATTCATTACTATTAGGTCCTTACATATGAAATTGGCGTTTCGCCGTACTGGCAAATTTGATCTCAAATATCTTCTCTTTGGTTAGGAATTCCAAATCCAAATTTATACAGCTATTTACTCATGTATTTGTGTTTTGAAAATTATAATTCATTTGTTTTTTCCTCAATTGTTTTTTTCTTTGCGTCACTCAGTTTACAAAATGAAAAACTTGAAATATCGCGTTATTTACGAGTACGAGTTCCACCGTGGCACCAGTGCTGCAGAAACGGCTCGAAGGATTAATGATGTGTATGACGACGGTGCCGCAAAAGAAAACACAGTGCGTTTTTGGTTCCAACGTTTTCGTTCTGGAAATTTCGACCTGCAGAACAAGCCCCGTGGACGGCCGGAGACCAAAGTTGATAATGAAGAATTGAAGGCTATTGTGGAAGCGGATCCATCGCAAACCACATCCGAGTTAGCTGCAGGCTGCGGTGTTAGTTATAAAACTGTTTTAATCCACTTGAAGCAAATTGGTAAGGTGAAAAAGCTTGAAAGGTGGGTACCTCACGAATTGAGTGAAGCAAATCAACAAACGCGCGTTGACTGCTGCGTTGCATTACTCAACCGGCACAATAAGGAAGGGATTTTAAATCGAATCATTACCTGTGATGAAAAGTAGATCCTGTACGATATAATCGGAAGCGCTCATCGGATTGGCTGAACCCTGCCGAACCAGCCAAACCATGCTCCAAGCGAAAATTGACTCCAAAAAAGTTACTTGTGAGCGTTTGGTGGACTAGTGCTGGTGTCGTTCACTACAGCTTTCTTAAATCTGGCCAGACGATTACAGCAGATGTCTATTGTCAGCAACTGCAAACCATGATGGAAAAGCTAGCTGCTAAACAACCGAGGCTGGTTAATCGCTCTAGGCCACTGCTGCTTCATGATAACGCTAGACCACACACTGCACAACAGACGGCTACCAAATTAGAGGAGCTTCAATTGGAATATCTAAGACATCCACCGTACTTTCCGGACCTTGCCCCAACAGATTACCATTTTTTTCGAAATTTTGATAACTTCTTGCAAAGGAAAAAATTCAACTCTGATGGGGCAGTCCAAACCGCCTTCAAAGATTTTATTGATTCCCGTCCGAATGGTTTTTTTAGTAAAGGGATCGATGAACTACCTATGAGATGGTAAAAGTGTGTAGATAGCAATGGTACATACTTTGATTAAATAAATATATTATAATAAAAAAAATCGGCTTTATGTTCCTCCCATACTAAACGCCAATTTCATATGTAAGGACCTAATATATTATGTATCCACATAACATATTTTATATTTTACATAAAATCATTCCAAATAGTGTTATGATTTTCATTCTAAACTCTAATCGTGATGGGTCTTATTCGTACTACTATTATCTGTTGTGTTATGGGGACTTCTAAGCCATGATTTAACGAATGGTGTGGAATCCCATGAAGTCATAGGCAAACCTATTATATTAATTGTCATTAAGTCTTATATATGTCGATTACTTAAATTCGCCATTTTTTCTATAAAAATGATATTCAATAAGTAAAATCCTCGTTCCACCTCTACAGAGCTTATTCGAATTGTATTTATAATATTTTTAGCTTTTCTGACCGTTTCTTGAAATTAATCGCGATTATCTTTTAAAATATTAAAGATATAATCACTAAAATCATTTACATTTATCATTTAAGCCACTTAAGCCTAAATACAGAGAATATACTTAATGATTTAAAGCTCTATTTGCAGTGCAAATTTCGCTTTTAAACCTGACCTTTTTTGACCTCTCTGGCCGAAGTTATGAATTTCATTACATCCAATCAGAACATCATCAGAACATTGATATACAGAACAACCCAGAAACAGAGGCAGAACAACCGAGAAAACTACACACATAAGAAGCAAGTTTTGTCATAAACCAAAAATCTAATTTAATTGTTCCAATTAATATTTTTTTGATGGTTGCCAACAGGCACATAATAAACCCGCCATTATAATAATATATAGCGGCACCTGTCCCATCCTGTACCATGAACATATCGCTTGACCCAGACTTTTGTTTATATTAACACAATAAAAATCTCCGCGATATAAACAAAGGGATCGAGCTAAGAACACGGAGACACCACACCAGTCGGGCCTCTGCCGTAATATCGAGCAGGCTTATGCCGCATTAAAACATATTTTCCTTTGTCATTCATTTAATTTCCTTGCATATTTTCATTTTCTCCCGGGGAATATCTCCGGGAAGAAATAAACATTTACATCCGATCGCTCTATCATTCCGACGACCCGCCAACATTTCCTAAAAATATATTTACAAAAAGTGAATAAAAAAAAAGTAACCCATAAAAACCAAGTTTTTACTATAGGTACTCCCTTTCTTTGTAAAATATAACAATAATTAAAGACGAATTAAAACATATAACATAACACTAAACTTACAGAAATTTAATATATTTCTAAAATATCAGATGTTTTGAGATGTCAAGATTTTGATAGATTCAATTATCATCAATATCGTACCTTATGAATTTCCAGCGTCAAATGACTTAGTCAGAATCAGATTTGAGTAATGTAGAATTCTTCAAAACTAAGCAGAAATCTAAAATAAATAAATTTGATTTTTTCCCAAAAAACTCAAACCAAAGTGTGTTGTCATCTGTGAACCAATTGTTTTGTAAATTTTCGAAATTCGTAGTGATGTACCTATTATACCGACGGAGTTATTCAAATTTAGAAAATATTCCGCGACGTTATCGGGCCGTTGCTTATCAAACTTTTCTAAAGATTCCAATTTGAAAAAACCTATAAAATTTCTAAAAATCCGAAATTATACTATAATTATTAATTTTATTTAACGAAAATTTGATAGATCTTCTTGATTGTCGCCACGAGTCTGCTTGCCAAGTTTCAGCACGATTGGATCACGGAAAAGGGGTCAAAAATCGATCCAAAGTTTTTGTTGACGGCAAGCAAGCAGACGCCACGAGTTAATATAAAGGGAATAAGTAATAAACAAATTTTTGGATTGCGTAAAAAATATTATAAATAATGTTATGACTACGTGAGTATTTTTATAACTACACGATATCTTTATATTTTACTGCTCAAGTTTCGAAAGTAACAGAATCTCTCATCGACAAGTGAAGTATTAAAATGTAATAATTATTTGTAATAAATTCTATATGAACTACCATAATATATGTTATAATTTTATTTTATTGAATTTTGTACACAAATTAACATTCATTCATGCTTAAATATATTTTGAATTAAGTGTCTCAAAGTGATGTTGTTTTAGGCGAAGATTGATTTTTTTTTGAAAATGGAAGAAAGATGATTTGTACAATATAACTTGATTTAAAAAAAATATATTACCTGCTACGATACAACGATAAAAATATGATTAGAAAAGGTTATTTTCGATGTTGGAAAATACAACCGTAAAATGGCAAGACTTCATAAATCCTTCCTGTTTGGCCCCATCTGACCCGCTTCTTCAGAAAATCAATATTGTCTCACTAAAGTGTTGTGCTATCTTATTCTACACCTACCTACACTTCTAGTATTGGTGCTCTGAGGAGATTTGGGTCTGGTTGCCACAATTATAAACAGGTTACTTACATCATGATTGTGTTAAATTACTTAACATGTCAACTTATAATTTCCAAAAATGTTATATTATTTTGAAATTAACTGGTTAAGAAAATATGTAAGGTATTATTCATAATAAATATTTCAAAATTACAATTTTTAAGTATTTATCTATTCTCAATAGTTTGCGTTGTTATAAACATCATATCTTGTTGGCTATTGTGTACCTAAAATTGTTAATTTCATCAATTTCGACATGATGAATATTATAAAGAAAAAATTATAATATTATGTCGAAAGTTGTCAGAAATTCTTTGTTACTAACGTAATACGTTATATTTACTAATTTTTTCATCCAAAGTTTTGAAATATTTCATTAAAATTAATATCTCTGCTGTAGTGATGGAAATATTGACATTTGAAATCATTTCTCATAGAAAATGTACGCTTACACAAATCAATTGGTTTCTTCTGTTTTCTGCTGGGGGAAACAGTCACTTATAACAAAAGTGTTATCCTGAAAGTGAGAGAGAATCGGATGTATTCTGAAAGTTTGCTTCACGCGAAAGTCAAAAATAAACACGAATATACGGCAGACTTCAATAAATATGGAGAATCTGACGAGTGGTGTACATTAATAGAGAATCTTTTATTTTCAAACATCCCAATAAAAATCCCAGAATCGGGAGTACTATCGAAAAATTTCGCTCTAATACTTGCAGAACACTTAAGGATATGTATAATGTTATATAAAGAGACAAAAATAAACTTCTCATAATACTGAATTTTTTCAAATCCTGTCAAACTTCTAAGAAAATACTTTAAAATATTTGTCATTTTTCATTAAACATTAAATTTGAATCATTTCTCCAATTAAATACTAGCGGGTCCTTATTTTATTTGATTAAAAATCTATTGCGTCACATATTATTTTCATAATTTACAAATATTTGCATTACAAATAAATTTTCTTAAGCGAAAACCATTTTCTCGCATTACAAATAATTTTCTTGCAAATTCTGCCACGTCGTAGGGAGGGTTATTGCAAACAAGTCCCATTCGAGGTTTTTCTCTGCTTCCTTCAACACGCCTATGTTTTGGGCCGATAGGCAGTATGCCAATTTGTCCCGCTCACAACTTGCCCCATTTACAGCTTGCCTCGTTTGCAACAAGCCCCGTTTTCCTTTTTCCACCTTACAAGCGCTGATTGGGTTTTTACTGCGAGTGTTTGTACGTACACTCGTCAGAGATGATTGTGTCAATAGGACCAGGTGAGAAAACCTGAACCGATACAAAGCTAGGGTGTTCGCTTTACATTTCAGGGCATCAGTGAGCATCGTTCCATGGTGCGAATTTCTCCCAAATGATTGATATCACTTAAATCGTTTATATATAATTATGATTATGTTCAGATATGATCGCGTATTTTATGAATGTTTTACTTAAAAAAACGTGGTTCAGCAATTTACCACGTGCCATTTTCACGGCTTTACGTTTAAACGTTTCGAAATATGTGTAGTTGTGTGTGAAAAATAAATATATATCGAGGGTTTTCAGCCTAAAGAGCGTAAGTGGTTATTTCGAACTTTACAGGAAAGCAAAAGTAAATTTTATCAATCTGATTTTGTCAAATGTCTTTTATTATTAAACGATTTCCATATTTATTTTTCCAAAACGAGATGGAAATTGTTTTTAAAAACTTATTTCCGATAAAATTTAGGTTTCATAGATTACAGAGAAATTTTCCTGAGTGGTGACAGTTTTCGTGAAATTACACTAAATTATGTTCATTAAATTTAAAAATTTTGAAAATTAATTAATTTAAACGTATAAATTTATGTTGTTTATGCTATTGCTCATGATAGTGTTTCTGATTTTTGATGATTTTTTTCCTTTTTGTTAGCGATCTTAATCACTAATATTTTAAGTATGTTTTTTTGTTAAAGATTTTTTAACGTATATCTATGTATAATCTTATCTTTATGTTTAAAATTGAGGTTCTCTAATACTGAACTGTATTATACTTGGTAACAAGTCTTTCATTTTTGTAAAAAAAATAATAAATATTTCTGTTCGTATTGGTTTTCTAATACTTAATCTTAATACGAACCCAAAATGCCAATTGGGGTTAAATAATAATTATCGATAAGGTTTAACGGTTGCGTTAGCAAACCAATTTGTAAAACCGTACCTGGTTTATCAATGGTTCCCAACACGTAGATTGTAAATGACTACGTTACTTTTGTACACAGCGATTTCGCAAACGGAGAAGTAAAGTGCTCTTTTGTGTACCGTGATTTCAAGAATCTATCACATTATTTCCACTTTAATCAACTTGCAGAAAGGTTTGAGTGCTGAACGAGTCCTATTTATTAACAGGGTGAAAGGTAGTTCTACGCCCTTAAACCTGGTGCGAAACCTCTGTTCACTTGTTTAATAATTCTATCAGCCTTGCTAGGCAGTACATACTTATAGCCTGTTTAAAAGTACTACCTAAACATTTTCTAAGAGACACGAGTATATTTTTCGTTTTTATAAATAAAATTAATTTTAAAAATATATATGGTCATATTAAAATTAATTTCTCTAAAATTAATAAAGAAAAATTAAATACTAATTCCTCAATACTTGTTGTCAGAAAGAACAAGAGTCTATATCTATGAAAATTGCAATCAAAGTGAGAATTGAGAGAAAGCAAACAAGAGGACGGTCTCCTCTAAGATCGATAGACCAAAAAGGATTGAATAGAGTTCTCAACGAAGCTCGAGACCAGGAGGAATGGTGATTTACTATCCAACCAGTCCAGAAGATCACGCCTTTCAGCAAGGAACATAGAGTAAAGTGGATAATAATTTAAAATTTAATACTTAATTTTCTGTCTTAAATAATAGAAACAAAACGCTAGAAATAACATGTTCGATATTTAATTTTCATAAATTTCCGAGAAATTATAACTATCCACAGCTTATTTAATAGCACGCGCTTAATATATTATCTCAATATTCTCACACTTTTTAAAGAGCTTGTGAATAATATTTTGTTATTAATTAAAAGATTAACTTGTTTTAAGATCGTATGAAAATAAACAAATTTTAGTAGACGAATCGTGCTTGCGTTATTTGGTGGCCGTAAGGGTATTTTTACCTGTATTTTTTTCTGTGTTGTTCGTTTCCTTACATTTATTCATTTCCTCTTTTATTAGCCATTACATCACCACATATAAAATAATAAAAGATAATTGAAAGGCATCATATAAAGAACCTGTAATAGTCGAAAAGATGATATAAACTCACTTTTTTTTTCTTCTGAAGTGAAGTAGTGCACGCTATGTTCGAGCATAAAAATACTGTTTCCCTCATAATTATAATATACAGATATAAAATATAAGCTATTTATAAACTATTCACTAAATATTAAAAAAAAACGTTAATCACTCCAGTGTGTGCTTAAGGTAATAAATTGGATTAATTTTTTTTTTGCGGAGGTGTGTGTTTTTTGCGGAGTTTTTGTGAGGAATCTTGTAATTGATTTTTCACCAACTCCTGACTAGCTAGAGTTCAGAAACTTTCAACTTCTACGTAAAATGGAAGACTATATATTATTCAATCATTTTGACATGATTTATTCATAAATTGATTAAAATGAATAATTTTCCATTATTTTAGAACATTAAATGCCTATGTAGCTTCGAAATTCATCAATATTAGTATGAAAAAATGTTCCGATTCCAAATTTATTAATGTTAGTCGGCAGATTCAACTTTGATATTAGGCGTCGGAGTATAATGTTAAATTTGATAAATAATGAGTAATGCTGAATTAAGATTTCTTATATCGCAGGATAACTTTGGTTTTGAAAAAATCGATTCGACAAAAATAAATTTCAAAATAATAGTGTTACAGGTTCAAAGAGTGTTGAAGCGCAATATACGCAGTATTTTCTGCAATAGCCCCTCACACTCATGAGTTTCACCCATTTATTCCTTCACTTTTTCCCGGTGAAATTGTTCCCTCATATTAAGAGCGTGACTTCAAAAAAATTTTTGATTCATTTGTTTCATTCAAATGATCTATTCTGATAAAAAATGCGTAGGACCCGTAAGTCATTTTTAATGATGGGTGGACATAATAATATCAGATACTCTTCTTTTGAATATAGTTTAATTTATGCACTTTTTTTTTAGATAAATTGACAGGATTGTCATTTACAATGGCAAAGTAAAAAAGTGCAATGAAATCAGAAATAAGTTTGAAGTTTTATTCTAAATTTGGCTATCTATATATAAGATTGGCGCTTTCCGTCAGGTCCATGCGTGATCAAGGTGACGATTTCTACAACTACTCCTAACATCTTCAAGTAACTGCCGGACTTAGGCGAATCCCTGACAAGCAAAATAAGTACTGCTCGCCGCAGCTACTTATCATAAATCTGGACCCTCGCAGATAGGAAACCAGCAACAATATTTGGCTATGAATAATTATTTTGTTTTTTTATAAATTACAAATTGATTTGTAATGATTGTGATTATTTTCATATAAAAAAAACGTAAATATTTTGAATTAAGAATAAGTTAAGCAACAATAATAATTCTTAATTTTCTAATCATATTTTGGCTATAGATCTTTTTTTTTTCATATTCATGAGGATTTACAAATTTTACATACAAATTATACAGAATCACAACAAGAAAAAGTATTGATAGTAAATTGAATATTAAGTTTAAATAACCAGGTCTTTTTTACAAATAATTATCTTTTAAATTTGTTTTTATTTTAGTAGGGACTTCATTATTAATTTTCCATATAGAATTTTTATATTTTGATTGCCTATACTTCGATTTTTGATTTTTAATTTGTTAGTATATAATTGTATCCTGACGAAAGGGCCATGGGCGATGAAACACGTTGATGTTTGTCCATACAGAAGAAGTGAAAACAAAGTTAATTTTTATTAATTATATTGAATAATTTTGTTGTTGATTGCCCAATACTGCTCAACAAATAATAAATGGAATATTAATTCATCGTGTTTTTCCGGTAAATTTTGTTCGTAACATTGTAATCAAAACTTTTTACAGAATCCGATTAAAGTCTAATAAAGGTTCGTGAGCCGTTAATTTAAAATCGGCATTTTAACACAATGATACGAGAGTGCTTACCCTTACCTCCCTGCTACCCTCCCTGGAGCGTTAATTATTACTTTATCTGGATACATTTTGGTACTTTATTGAATAAATGCCTTGCGAAATAATACCGTCATTGTAATTAGGCTATCAGATTAATCGGGGTATTAATTTCGACCGGGCAGGTTAGGCTTTCGAGCAGTTTTTGTTGTACGTGTATTTATTAACAGTGCCGCATCTCATGCACTAGGTAAACAAAATGACAGCATGAATACCTAAGAGTTATGTTTTATGTTTTATTTTATATATATATATATATAAGTATATATATATAAGTATAAAGAAATATGTTTTAAACGAAACAAAACTATTTTCAAATATATAATCTTTGTATGTTTTAGATATTTACTTCTGCTGAAAATTTATTTATTCACCTTGAATACGGACATAGTTTAACTAGTTTAAAAAAGTAAAAAAGTTTGACCAAGATATTTTTTTGTGAAAAGAAAACTATTTGCATTTACTACCTATACCTACTAGATTTATATCAAGTGTCAATTTTTTTTTTCATATTTTGTTTACACAATTTGCTCCTGGAGAAAGATTTGTTGAATTTCTCTAAAAAATACCCACCTAAACCATAAATTTACACATTGATACAATGTTGCACGATGTGAATAAAAACAAAAATAATTACCACCTCTGTTACGCTACGCACTACGCTGAGTGCTTGTTTGGCTACAAAACAATTTTTCATCCACCGTACTCGCCAAACAATTTTCCGACAGTTTATCACTTATATTTTGATGACTTCTTACAGGGCAAGGTTTTTGGAATATTATTAACACTAGTATTTTTACATTAGAAATGTATAAACTTATAATTAATCAAAAAAATGCGTCAATTGTACATGTATTTATTTCTTATAACTGAAATATTTAAGTAATTTATATTTATAAATATTCCTATTCAAGATTTTAAGTCTATGATCTAGCTGAACATTTATTAATCGCATCGTATGAAAGGAAAATTAATGCATTTCACTGAAATAAACATACGAATATGTTTATTTCAGCGGATGTTGACATAGATGTGAAATGATGAAATTCAGATCCGTAACTGGAATCTGTGACCCGAAAATGCCTATATAACTTAAAGAAAAGATATATCAGACTATTTTTAGACCCGCGATAATGTATGACTCTGAATGCTGGACTATGTACAACACCTACTCTAGGCAACTCGAAACAGCAAAAATGCGATGCTTAGATGGTCGGCAGGAGAAACACTAAAATATAGGATTCATGGCAGTCTATGTATCACGGACATAAACAGTAAACCATAGTTGAGACAGTATAGGCACATAAGATGGAAACCACCAGACCACACGGTGGTCCAGGAGTCCTTTAATCATCTAGAGGAAAACCAAAGAACTCCTGGATGACTCAATGCTCCAAAATACTACAAAGAAACGACCTGGTTGAAAGCATCGAATAAGATAAACCGCAGAACCGAATTAGGTACAGCATGAAAATGAGAAGAGCCGACCCCTATAGCCTGCCTAGGCAATGAGTTGGGACAGTGCAAGAAAGAACAAGAAGTTTGAAATGAGCATACGAAATATCATTATTGATTGATATGGCAGTTACTTTGTGGTGCAACATGATTATTTAAATTAATTCTAAATTAAATTTGTAATTTAATGCACAAATCAATGTTATAATATTTTACTACTATAATTTTGAGAGGAGTAGTCCCTTTTATTATCATTTGTTATTTATTTTACCTAATTATGAGTGTAATTAGGTATAAGTTAAACTTAATGATGAGAAGAACGGCTTCTCTCGTCACTATAATATTGACAAATTAAATGTAACTCAACGTATGTGCATTGCAAAGTTTTATTAAATATTTATTAAAATATTGAATACTATTTGAAAACAGATTAAAAATAAAATGATATTGAAGTATAATTTGAGAGAAAACTAATTTGATTTTTAAATTAAATTGGTTGCAACGGGTCCGCGAGTCCCTTGATCCGGCGCTGCTCATTTGGGGCCTTATCGGCAATCATATCGCCAAACCTTAAACACTAATGAGCGTGGCCTGTTATCGTCACATTAATGGGCAATTTTCCGCCTCGGCTGGGAGGAATTCGCCCAGTGCCGGACCGGCCGAGGGTAGCGGGGAGAGGGAGGGCGGGCGCTGGTAACACCAATAGACGTTTGCATAATTGGCAACTTGGGAAAACATTATTTCTACAGTATCGGTCACTAAATCTTATTTAACAATAATACCGTGATATTGAACCTGTTATTGCAACTATTACTCTTGTAGTTCCATCGAGACAGTAACAGCTGAATTCAAACATGAAACTTTATATTAGCTGATGTATTATTTAGATGATATTTTCATATTGAAACGTGGCTAGGGAGGAATGAATGAAAACACTGGAAATTAATTATCAATTTATTAATTTTAATTTATTTTAAATTAATTATCGATATTTCCTGCAAGTAACGTAATAAACAATTGGTTTTCTATAGCTTCGTAGCCAGCATTTCTATTTTCTTTTGTATTTTAGTATTCAATTTTGTTTTTATAATCATTTATGAGGATAACTTGCTTAATCGCAGAACTGTCACGGGAACTGTATAACTGTTGCGGCCACACAGCGGCTATCATAAGGCCATGCAACAGCCACAAAATAACATTCTGAGGACCTCAGCAATTGATTTATTAGTACTCGTGTACTATTAAATATAATATTTGTCGTAGTTCAGACAGAAGTCACTAAATCTCAGCATCCTATTGAGACATTGCAATTTTAATGTTTGGTGAAGCCCTCATCCGATTTTTATTGAAGATTTATTTTGTTTACAAGTAGTTACTATGTTTTTTTTAAATTAAAATAACTATTTATTGAAAAATAAATAATATTGATCCGGAAACAATATACACTGATGTTGATTGTAGAACAAAGTGTTTTCTTGTAAATAATAATTATTTTCGTGTAAATAATAATAATAATTATGTTACCACAAAGGTATTTCGCTATTTTTGAAGAATTAAATAAGAAACTTCTTTTAACATCTTTTTAGTTTTTTGACAATTTCCATTGAGACATTTATATTTTGAATTTTCATTCAGAAATATGTTATATCAAAGAGCCGAATTTACACAACTCCTTAATTTATTTTACGTCAGTGCGCCTTCGCACACTTCTGATTTTTTTTATTCTTAATATAATTTATGTGCATTCTAATTCTTCAGCCCTTTTCTCTCCACTGTTGAATAAAAGCCTCTTCCAACTTCTTCCACTCACCTTTGTCTTGACTCCTCCGCTTCCAGGCTCCATCAGTAATCTATATAATATCGTCGGTTCATCTCTTTGGTGGCTTTCCGATACTCTTTTTATTTGTCCAGGGCTTCCACTTCAATATTCGTGGCGCCCACCTAGTTAAACTCTTGCTATTTTAGTTTTGCAACACGGACCTTGGACATTGACAACTTTGGTTCTTTATCTAATTTCTTCATTTCTTTCGCATCTTTCGCATACATCAACATATTACGTGCATTACTAATATTTAAAATCTATCGAATGACGAGGAGGAAAGACACATTCATATGTACCTAACACAATTTCTTAGATATTTGTTTATGTGAGATATGTGAACCTATATATCCTTCAACATAATTATCAGCAATTTTATAATGGTGCTAGATGATGGCCTCCATAAATGTTTCCCACATTTCTCTGTCGTATTTTTGCGTAGAATTTAATAATATCGTTTGTTTGTTGAGTCTTAGGATGCCCTGAGAATTAATTTAAAAAAATTTAAATTCATTGTTTATCTGATAGAATATTATGAAATATTTTAATCTGAATAATGTGTTAATTATTGTCACAGGAATATTACGAAATATCCCCCTTACTTCAGTATCTTTTCAAAATATTTGCTTAGGAAAAAGTTATGCTTCTTATTCGCATTGCACTTCCCTGGCGTATTCAATATATACATTTTCAAAATCTTTACAACGGAGATTGGTTTCGGGGATGATCCGGATGTTGTTTTGTATTGGCAAAATTTCTATCAAATTTTACCCAAACGCCTTTCCTCAATCAAATCATCCCAATTCATTTACCATTACAATTGCTCTATTACATAATATCCTGTTTAGATTTTTTATATCCCGAATTTGTTCATCTTTGTCTTACCTACGACATTAAATAAAATCGCCTACCAATCGTTCCACTAAGGTACTTTATGCATTAAAATAATAATGGTTTTAATAATATTATGTAAATTCATTTCTGTATTCAGTTTAACTCGTCTACGTCTGTCGGATTGCATAAAACAACTCGGAATATGTAAATTCACTTACAAATTTCAAAATCTATTTATTACCCTAGCATGTGTACTTTTGGAATCATCATAAATACTGAATATATTATATTCCTTACGAGATATGCCCGTTCAGTGCTTTTTTGTCTTAGTTAACCGATTTAAAGAAACTTTCTCTCTAAATACATTTATTTAATTTTTTATTGTTTATTTATATCTCTGTCATGGCGTACTATAAATTATTTTACAAAGTATCACGAATTCGTGGATGAAATAATATCCGTGATTTAATATTTTTTACAAGTTAAAAGCAAAATCAAAAGATTCCCAATTCAGATTTTCAGCATATTTAGTTTCTTGATCCAGTATTTTTTTATATTTTTAAAGATCTTAAAACTATATCATCATGGCCACTACAGCCTATTCAGGATATTTTCCTTTTCAAGTACAATTTTACACTACTGCCATTTATTTTACAGCCATTTCTTCATTTTCGAGGTTCTACTTTTGATTTAATAAAATAATGAGTTTGACGGGGTAGACTTGTCGACCAAACACCCATCTCTTAAGTGTGGGGTCAGGGTTTCTCTGTCAGACAATCCTTAACTCAGCTGGTAAGCTCTCTTTTTTTATATATAGCTATAAATTACCTTACCTTGAGCCCATAGAGTTTGAAAACCTTTCGGAGATACTAAAGATGTCAGACTTAATGGTTTAGCATTCCGAAGCATTTTATAGAGATTTACTTTTCTAGCAGAAAACTACACCATGACATTCGTGCCCATTACTTTATATAGCAAGACATCAAGCAAATAGGAAGAAGTTGCATCCAAATTCTTTAATGAACACAAGTAATCGAACTTTGAGGTTTTTTCAATAAGAAATTATAATAAATAGTTATCTCTCATACTAAAAAGCCTTATCGTCCGTAATGATCAAACCTTTATATAAACCAGTAACACGTCGCTTAGTTAATTTAAATTTGTATCTGATTGTATATATTTATGATCGGTAACTAAGATATCAATGTTGACTTTTCCCAATGAATGTTCGTCGAATTGTCAAAATTGAGTTACCAATCAAAGACACAATCAAATATAAATCTCAAATAACGGTAAGGTTAGGTGATCACCGGTTAAAACACCGTGACCGTTTATAGGCTATATCTGTAATTTTTATATTTTAAATATCTTAAATTTGTGAAGTATATGTTAATGTTATTTGTTTTCATGCATGTTGTATTTTTATTTGAATCACAAAATTTATTAAAATTTTTATTTGACTGCATATTTTTCTTCAATATTTTGTTTTTTGTTGTTCAGAATACTGATCATAAGTTTGATTTTTGATTAGACTGTTCAAACTGTACCAAACATGCATGGAAACGCCTGATGTATATTGTTAATGTAATTTTCATGGAGTTTTCATCTCCGCAAGTAATCATATATTGGTAATACATTTACAATTATTTTCGACGTTAGAGTTAAACTATTTTACCTTTTTATAAAATGTTTGCAATGAAGCAACAAATATTTGAAGCGTTTGACATTTTTACTAGTAATAGGACAGTAATCCTGCTACTTGAGCATAGACCTGTATGTTGTGGTTAAGGAGATAGTGAATATTTCTTAACATAATCAAACTTAAATTACCAATATAAATAACTACACTGCACTATATTTAAGACGTATGCCGTGCTCACCGCATATGTCTTAAATAAATATTTTAAATAATAAATTTGCACAAATTCTTTTAGTCACAAGTCAAACATCTGATATTATTTTTTGCAAGTAAAAGTAACCATTACATTTAAGTACGCATTAGCTCAGCTGAATTCGCGCCGTACGTCTAAAGACTGCAAATCCAAAGGTGCTTTTCAATGAACAAACGATCACAGCCGTTATAAAACCATTCCAAAGAGGCTTAACACTTTTTCGACCGCCACTAGGATAACATCTCTCCCTGCATAAATGGCGCAAGTACGGCTGAGTGTCGGCTGAATTATCCGATTGAGATATCCCATAAAGATAGGTTCTTGTTCGGGCCGACCTCTGGAATATTCCCAACCCTTACAATCAAAGGCCCTTTTGCCTTTTTGCCTTTCATATCCCTAACGATTGCAAAGTGAGGGGTAATGGAAGGCAGCTACTGTACGAATTACCCTTTTGAAAATGGCGTTTTTTGTGATTGGGTAACGAGTTGATTAGAATGAATAATTTAATTCAATTTAAGTGAAATTAAGTGTAATAAATTTATTATCCTTATTCAGTCATTCTTTAACTGAGAAAAAAAAATATTTGTCTCTTAGCATATCATGATATATTTCTGCTTCGTATGAATAAAAAAAATAAAGAAAAACTGATAGGTTACCTTAGAGTGAAGTGTTAAAATTTTTTGAAATGATATATAATTAAATTTTTATTTTATTTATATGAAAAATATATTACAAAAAACTAATCCATAAAATTAAAGTTTTGAGAATACTCTCATTCACTTTGAATCAGGTTTCGTGTCTATACACGCGTCGGGCTAATTACTCATATAGATCTCCAATTTGATAAAACCATTAAAAATTTTAAAAATCCTAAATTATACTATAATTTTAATTTTTTTTAAAAAGCAATTTTGTATGCTCATTTTTATCGTCGCCACGAGTCTGCCTACAAAGTTTCAGCTCGATTTGTTCACGAGAAAAGGGATAAAAATCGATCCAAAGTCTTTTCTTCAGACAAGCAGACGCTACGAGTTAAAAGAAAGGGAGTAATAATTTTTAAAATATACTAAAGCTTGTTATTACATTTTAATATGACATCATACTCCCCATACTTTGAGCCAATAGCTCAAGCTTATGGGATGAGTAATTACAAGCCAAATTAATGTACAAGTTATTATTAAGCAAAAACCATTTAGAACTAATAGTTTTTATTATACAAAACCATTTGAAATATGTGGGCAATGTTACAATATATAATCGTGCAAAATCAAAGATTTGACTTTTTTCTTAAACTTTTCGTATTTTGAAATGATTCTTTCTTGAAATTTGTTGTGACAATAATGTATTGTACCATTTAACTCCCAAGTATACAGGGTGGAAAAAATCAATGGGCCCTGAAGGGTAACCACTTTTAATCCTTAAGATAGATTATTTTACTCAAAGAAAACATTATTTTATTTTTAAAAAGAAATAAATCTGCATTCAAAGATTTTCTAAAATTCGCTTGCCTCACCCGGGAATCGAACCAGCTAAAAATTTAAAAAATAAACACTCACTATTTTATTTAACTTATCGATAGGATCAATGTTTAGGAATTAAAATCTCTCTAATAAACATATTATTTTAACATCAATTCTAATACGAAGGACACATAAACATGAAAGAAATTTATTATCTGTAGCCAGACCGCATTCAAAAGAATATGCGCAAAAAATATATGTGTTGTTACGATGCAAAAAATGAACACAAAAGAAGATTTTCTAGTAAGTAAGTAAACTTTATTAAACTAAAAAATATATATTTATTTGGAATATCATATTGAGGCTTGTAATACGAGCTTACCAGGCAACTTTCTTCGACTTTCTTCTTACGGGACAAAGCTAGGGATTGATTGGTCTTTTGATTTTGGTCGATGTATAGCAAGACATTGATATTTGAACTATTTTAAATTATAATTTTGTTACACTTTAATAATTTAACTGATAAGTTTTTGAAATGAAACCCCTCATTCCAGATACACAAATTTGGTCTTTTTACTCCCTTTATATTAACTCGTGACGTCTGCTTGCTTGCTTGCCGGCTTGCCGTCGAAAAAACTTTGGATCGATTTTTAACCCTTTTCCCGTGATCCAATCGAGCTGAAACTTTGCAAGCAGACTCGTGGCGACGATCAAGAAGACCTATCAAATTTTCGTAAAAAAATAATAATTATAGTATCATTTTGGATTTTTCAAATTTTTAATGTTTTTTTTCATACATGGTCTGATTTTTGATGTACTTACTGTTGCTAAAGGACATTAGCTTCGATTCCCATAATTCTATTTTTTTCTAACACTCCATAATTTGTGAGTTTATCTTGCCATTTAATTCTTAACTCTTTGAGGTGTAAAAAATTGTGTGATACAGTACTTTCAACATAAGTGGAAAATTATGAAAAAAAAATATGCTACTGTCCTTTTTGTTTATTAATTAGTATTTGATTTGTGACCTATCTGCATTATTTGAGGTCATTTTAGTTTGGATAAAACACTATTCGTATTTCAAAAAAAACAATTTTCTAAAATAGTCGATATGGAAAATGCTAGAGGCGTTGAAAAAAAAATTAACTTAGAGTATTACGTTGATCTTTAAAAAAATATCACGACAAAATTATGTTATCAATTTCCTAATGTAAAAACTACCACAAAGTGAATATTTGCGTGTCAATCTATGGTATTGTACAATGAAAGTAGAATTTGGTTCGAGAACAAAACATTTGTGATTATCTGTAAATAATGAAAATGGTGAAGCTTCGTGAACATGGACAGCTGTATCTATATTAGAAATAACCCGTCAGTGATGACGGAAAAAATGGGGTTTACAACATAATATTATTTCTAAAAATTATCGAAAATACCGTAGAAAATATAACTTTGTTTTACACGTTATCGTGTAATATAACTGACAGCATATGTTGATTGTTTTATGGTGCGACATGACACCTGTCCATATATGTTTATTTTACATGGGAAAATAATATTAATACCATAATAAACAATGTTATACTCGTGGGAACATAATATTAACACGGGCCGACAAATAAGAAAATTTTGTCTAAGAATAAGAACCCTCTGTAAAGTACCGTAACAAACATAATATAATTGTAAGTGTGAGTAAAAATAAGTCAAGTACCTACATGCGAAATACTAGACCAACTAAAAATGACATTGTTCAAACATCGTTCATTTATAAAATAATAATCATGGTGGTAAACGGCTGTTTTATCTGGTTTTTTTTTCACAAACTTAATACAATCTATTCGTTTCCGTACACCACCCTACCACATATAATCCTTCCACAGCCCCATTTCTTACTTGTCTTCCGGCGATTCGCATCGGGAATAGGCATATTTGTTAGTTGTACTTGGAAAACTGTTGAACAAGATATTTGACGGTCTTTTTTATATTAATTTTTATATTACTACATATAAAAATAAATAATTATAAATTTCTCAAAAAAAATAGTTCGATACCTACTTTCCCATACAAAATATGGCGTCTCGTCCCATAAAGACAAAACCACCAATCTAGGTCACACCACACACACACACACACAAACGTGGCGAGTCTGCCGCGTAAACAAAACTGACTCACAGCAGTGAACACGAGGCAGCGACACATGGCGATGCCCGGAGCACCGTCAGCACACACACACACAGCTATACTTCAAGGAAAGAGCCAACTCCCTGTACGGGCATGTCAGTCTCTCAACTACCCCTTGCGTAGATTGGAGGCCCTGTTCTGTCGAGTTTTCATCATTATCTTAATAATCGTAATTATGTATAATTTGTAATTGTTTTATCAGTAAATAAATTAATCAAATATTCTACGAGTTTGGAGAATTCCCGTTACATAACGGGTGGTGACTATAAGCAACTTTCTCCTCAATCATCGATCACCACAAATTGGTGACAACCGATGCTCACCTTTCACCCTCCAAAAAAGAATAGCTTCGTTTCTGCAAGACATCTCTTATATATCTTGATTAATGATGTTCCCCTGGGAATAAATTCATAATTGTGCAAAAAATTTTAACATTCTCAAAATATTCTAAACCAAATCGTAGTTAATTTATTTTGTAGTAAGAAATGTAAAATTATTTTGTTGTAAAAATAAATCTCAGAGATTTTCTTCCAACTGTCTATGTCACTTATAGGCAATACTGGGTCTGACGAGCATATCCATTATTACTGCCTTATATTTTGAAAAAATTTTAGGAAAATCTAAAATACTTAAATAAAAAGAGGGAATAAAAGTGGAAAAGGTGGTCAAATATCACTCTTAAAAACCACCTGAAATTTCAAAATGAAAACAAATATCAAAACAACAAAAAACCACCTGAAACGTAAGTAGGTAAATTGGATGAGTTATTGAATATGTAATATCTTAAATATGTATACCATATGTATTTTTGAATCCGATATATATCATTTATTATTAACAGTTTGCAGTTTTTTTTTTCATTTTGCTCCCAATTTTACAAAAATATAGTTTTCTTATGCTACATTTAAGATATTATATTTCTAAATAAGAACATGACCGTATTTTCTTTTCAAACGTGCGCTTTGAAAAGTTTCATCTCGTTCACGACGGAGGAGCTCCACTGTAACTGTTTTTTCAAAAATTTTCTGACAAAATAATGTTTAAATATGTAAATAAATAATCTTCTTCTTCTTCTTCTACCCCTAATCCTATTGTGTCTGGTTCCCTTCACCGCACCTTTTCCTATCTCGAGCTTCGCTCTCCACGTCAGCCCAATTTATTTGCAACCTCGCTTCGCAGCAGTTCTCTAACCGTTCCTGCCAGCTTCTCCTAGGATGGTCCCTTGGTTTTCTGCCTTTTGGTCTTGCCTGAAATATCCGCTTTGGTAGTCTATCTGCCGGCATCTGCAAGATATTTCCCAGCCACCGTATTTGTGATTTCTCGATAAACGTCAATAAGGGTTCTACTTCGAGATATTCTCCTATTTGAGTATGATTATGTCTCTTCTGGTAACTCCTACTATTCCTCCCTATCGTCGGTAGAAATCCCATTTCGGCGGTATGTAACCTTGAGCGGGTTCTTTAGGTCAAGATCCTGTGCTCGTGGCCATACACTAGGGTTGTCCTAAAAATTAATTTATATACTACCAACTTTGCTCGCTGGCTGAGCTCCACATTTCCAAGTACGGGATAATACAGAGATCGTACTACCTGGCTTGCGGCTCTTATCCTTCTTATCAAATTACTTTCTTGCTTTCAATCCTGAGATGATATTACACCGAGGTATTTGAAATTGTTCACCGATTTTAGATATCTGTTTTGACATGTGTACATTAATTATATCCAATAAAAATAAAAATAATAACCAACTCCTTCTAAAAATATCACCCAATTTCGACAAATTTTAGGTACCTAGGATGGTGTAACTCTGTTCTTAAAGACATACATATGTATCTGTATCCGAAACTAGAGAAGGGAATCGGAACCAGATCTACTGGAACCGTTTCCAAAACGAAGCAAAACATACAACAAAGGAAAAAACTCTCACGGAGGCCAAGAAAAGGTTTATTGAGTGATGATAGCTATAAACATATAACGATGTGCTTATTGTTTTCAAATAATTAATTTAATATAACTAAGACATACCTACCTCATCCAATAAACGGCGTCATCTTTTGGGAAGAACAAGAAAGCCGATGGTAATACAATTACGGTGATAAACTACCCCAAACCACAAACTATCTGTCAACCACGCATGTTTCGCATTTGTTATCATTGTTTACCACTCAGGGTTGATTGCGGTAAGACGAGCACAAGGACACACCCAGCGCTTCCCACGCTAGCTTGATTTATGAAGGGGTTTTAATAAAAAATATCATCAATAAATACTTCTTCAAAAGAAGCAAAATGATTTTGTGGTGACATCTATACCTATAAAACTTATTGTCTGTCTGTCCGTCTGTTATATTCTATTTATAAATCTACACCGTTAACTTTGCAAACTTATTCTTTAGGACCCGGCGGGTAACAAAGGTGAAATGTTTTCCCTCCCCTTTATCCCTCCCCCTTCCCTTGATATATTTTCCTTGCAAATCTGTCCCGTTTGACCGTTGTGATTCAAGTTTTGCGTACTTATTCTCTAAGACCCGGCGGATAACATAAGTGACATTTCTCTCCTCCCCTTTTATCCCTTCTTTTCCCCTGATATATTTTGCATACTTATTCTTTACTACCCGGCGCGTAATATAGGCAATATTCCCCCTCCCCCTTTTACCACTCCCCCGCCCTATGATATATTTTCTGTATAAATCTACACCGTTTTTTGCAAAACAGTGGAACCTTTTTGTCCCCCCCATGAACTTATTTTTAAGTAAATCATTAACCCGAGCAACGCCAGGTACGAACAGCTAGTTATTGATATAACTAATAAATTAATTAATAAATTAATTAATTAAATATAATTAATAAAAATATACATTATTTTCACTACTTATTTATTGAAAATATTCAATATTGAATCATTGACATTATAATATTCAAACATGTTCTAAATGGTGTATTGAAAGATAACTAGTATTGGTCAGATTAGACTTAGATAAGTGGAGTTTATGTCAGTTGTCGATGTGGTTAGATAAAAAACTGTTTTTTAAATTTTTTATAATATTATGCTTTTTTAAGCTTGTGCTATTGCTGTGTACTCTATCTAATGCTTTTTTTCATTATATTATGTTTATTCATCATTTATATATACAATAATATTTTTAATATACATACATTATATAATTTCATTATAATCTTCATTCAATTTAGCTTTTTTTAAGCTTGTGCTATTGCTATAAACTTAATTATTACTTAATAATATTATCTATTTTTTGTATTTTTTTATTAAGTTATGCCATTCATTAATTGTTAACTTTTTTAACGTGCATTTTACCTTATTTTTTTAAGCTCTGAAGATTGTTTATAAATAAAAAAATAAAAATATATCAATATATTTCGGGACCAATGGTTCCTTCGTCAAGATACAGTGTAAACCAACAAATTAAAAATCGAAAAATCGAAAAAATAAGTATCGACAACAACAAAATTAAAAATATATATGAGAAATAAATAAACAATTATGTACTAATATGAAATCAAATTTTAAAGGTAACTATTTTATTTTAATTTTAATTATTTATAATATTCAATTATTTATTAACAGTTTTTCTTATTTCCAAATTCACCCAACTGTAATCTGGTATGATTTATATGTAAAATTTGTAAATCCTTATTTATATCAAAATAATGATCCATAACCAAATTTTGATTTCTAAATCCGGAATAATTATAGCTACTTCAATACCCTAAGTGTTTCTTAACTCTTACCTCAAAATCTCTACAGGAAACATGTTGATATTTACAATAAATAAATGGGGAAACAAACTAGGTATGTATATTTTTCTTAATTATTATAAAAACGTAATTTGTTGACATATTTCGTTAGAACAGAAATGTTCTTCTCTATATTAGGCTACTCATTGGACACCTCAAGCCTTATTTCATTTTTTGTCACTCAGGCCGAGCCTTGGCTACCATCCCACTGAAAATATTAATGTCTCTTTCAGGTCAGTCACATGGAGTGTCTAGTCTCACTTCGGAAATATTAATGTCTATGAGAGGTTTAATAAATCCTTTGGTAATATGTTCCATTTATGGATGGCGTATGTATGCGTGCTGAGACCAAAAATAATAATTTTATAAAAAGACTTTCATACCTACTTTCCCATATAAAATATAGCTTCGCCTCTATGAGACATCTATAATATATCCTCATTTATGTTATCTACCAAAGTCCCCCAAAATCAAATGTCATAATATCCAAACCTTCTTACCTACTATAGTGTTCATCTACAGAAAATACTTCGGGTTTTAACTATAACGTAAGTCTGGCAGTCGATGGATCTTTTAGACTAAGATCCATCGACTGCGATCGCAATCACAATATTTAAATAGTACATAAATAGGTCATATATCAGAAAATGTTTTTTTATAAAATTAACAGAATGCACTTTATATTAGCTATTCATCTCCTTTATTTATGTTTCGTTTTTGATAATGTATGTACTTCGATTTTTAATTTTAATTAAACGTTTTATCCATAGACACCTAAACATGTTGATAATTCAATGAATTAGTGTTTAATACAAGGAATTTTCTTTTAAATTATATTTATATTAATATATATTACATTGAGTATTGAAATACGGCACCAGCTTAATGCGAGATAGATGCCCCAACAAAAAAACTTTCAGTGAGTCAATTCATGAGGTGAAAGAAAGCTTAAAGAATCTTTATCAAAAACTTTAATACATAAAAAAAAATTGAACATGCAGACAAACGATTAGGAAGAAGACGCCTTGTGGATATAATTTTATTTTCTGAAGATCATGTTTATAAATTAAAGAAATAAAAAAATATATAAATAAGCGACTCGGAGCCAGTTATCTAACCCACAAAAAAATTCAAAGTGAGTACGGTATGGCATCATTATAAAATAATCATCCTTTTCTGGGAAAAATACATATACTCCAATAGAAATTGACATATAAGAACGCTGGCGTCTTTGCTTTCACGAAAAATTGTTAATACTTAATGCCAAAGATGTCTGTCCCATACTAAAATAACCACTAAATTCTATATACTCGTATATATAATGCTGGAAGTTACAAGTGAAGATTTCTTAAGGGATAACATGAATACCGATAGGACTTAAAATTTTTCATTTCCTATATCATGAGATACATTGCTGGAAAAATAATGAAATTCCAAATTTTTTTTGATTATAAGTATAGCTTATTGTGTCACTATACCGTATACCGAAAATATGTTTAAATTATCAAACTGAATTGTATGGTTGGCAAAAAGAAATTACCATTTGGCAATAAACCACTACTGTTTTATAATTATTTATACAAAAAGTGAACGAATAAATAAAATATAAAAAAATAAAAATAATCTTTGTAATTTTGAGTACTGTGCGAAAAATAGTAATTTGTTGGTGTAGTGAGCTTGCCCCTGGCCAAGTGGTCTGGTTGTCAGTGGTTCGAGCCTCATTCCAGAATACAAACAAGTTAGTCCTATTTTTATAGAACAATCGTTTAGCTAAGTTTGGAAATAGTAACAATATCGATGCGATACTGTAATGCTTCCTTTTATATAGACAGAAAGGAAGTATTACTGTTCTGTCGTAACAAAATATATAAATAAGTAAATATTACATATTCCGTCGTAACCATAATAATACACGAAATCGCACACGCCGAGGGAAGCGGCCGGTGTCGGGCGCGAAGGTTATACACACAGGCTTACGAGCCACACACACACAATGATAGTATCCCTGTCAACCGCCTTAGCGGGGCCTCCGGAGAGGAGACGGAGAGCGTGCCGCGGCGAGCCGCGCTGCCATACTCTTGGAGCAACTGTACCGGCGCGCGTGACCCCCCCCGCACCCTCTTCCGCTAGCCTTCCGTCCTAATATACGGTAGCCGCGGGCCGGCCCCGCGGTCGCCATCCGGGAACCGAGCCCTGAGCTGCGTTCAGTTACTCCGCCCGCCCTAAGCAAATTACAGCCGCCATTTGCATAAAAGTTACGGTGTCGGAATTGTTGTTGTTATTTTTCAAATGTGAGGCAATAACATACCTCTCGCTGTGTTACAAAGCTAAACAGTGTGTTCAAATGATTTAAATGCAAATAATATACTTCCCGCCGTGTTATAAAGTTAAACAGTGTGTTCAACTAATTTAAACGCATATAGTAACGATTTCGTCGTGAGAGACAATGTCGGTCTCGCAATAAATACATAATAATAATCGTTCTCTATGTTTTATAAATGACTAAGGGTGAAGTAGACAAAAGTTAAAAAGTTCATCGCAAGCGCCTCGAGCGCCTTTTTTTAAAAATATAATACATTACTATTGGCGTCATGAACATTCCCCGCCAAAAAGGGGTATTATAAAAATAATCGTTCTCGTTCCCTATTAAACAACGCCTGTTCTTTTAACTTTTAATAAAAATACCGTGCTCTTGGACTTCATAAGATTCAGCCGTCATTGGCGTTTTCATCATCAAAAATCGTCATCAACTCCGGCCCCGCTCGGGCATTCCGACTGATCAGCTGGCGGAAGACCAACCGTCCGCCGCCTCCTACAGCTGGTCAGGGCTGCCAACCTTACTAAAGGTGGTCGGTCCACTCCATACTCCGAAGAAAAATTACAGGTTTCGAGTGTTTGTTATATCTATACATAATTTACAGGAGCCAATTATGGCTAATCTCTAACATTCGCAAACTATTTACAAAAAGTTATCAAAAGGATAACCAAGTGACATTAATCGAACTCAAGTGATGTAACTTTAAAAATAGGAAACATAAAGTCTGTTCCAATCCCTGTTCATATTTATCCATACATCCCATGAGCCACTAAATTAATATTCTGTAGTGGACCCGACTGAAATTAAATTTCACTATAGTGATCAGGTTAAAAACATCTTAAAGAACAAAAAAACCTTAGAAGAGGTTCAAGAGTTTGTTTGTATTTATACTTAATCTCCTTATGAGAGCTCCCACTCAACCTCCATTTGGTAATAAACAAATATTTTTATTTATATATAAAATTATAAAGGAGCATCAATTTTCACTTTAGTAGCCACCAGGGTCATACTTGAAAATTCGGCGCTGTGTTTTTCTTAAACCTTTTACTATTGTATTTCATTGTCCCGTATGAAACCACGTTTATAAATTGTATAACATACTGTATAATTTGTGCCTTATGAACTATTCTCTGTGTACTGAATTGACTGGATACCATCTCATTGTAATAAACCTCATGTAAAACCATACAGGCCCTGTTATTATTTTACTTTCTCCATACTATTCCCCATAACATGTGACCAATCTGAAAGAAAGTAAAGGGAATGAACCACAACCACTGAAGCTTAGAATCCTGGTAAGATAACCCTGAGCGTTGGTTGGTCAGTTAGATCGTGTGGAAGCAATTCTGTATATGAGAGAACAAGTACGTTCTCGGCAACCGCGTTCAGTGGTTTATTGGTAAATTCGACATTTCAATACGTATTCCATGCTCGCAATCTATATAAAAAAATTATAAATATTATTAGTTATTTGGGAATAATTATTGACTGACTATAAAGTGGATAGATTAAAAAATAACTGTTGAGAGGATAAAGAAATTGTTATATATGTTCATGAAACAATGAGACATTTTTAATATCCAATTATTAAAAAAAGTTTTTTTTACCCATACGCAATCATTTTTGCAATATGAAACATTCGGGTAGGGTGCAGCATATTCATCTTATTCAATTCCAATATATACAATTCAGAGAATGATTAAAATTCTATTGAAAAATATTAAATATCCAATACACGACTTTCTAAGACTTTAATGTTCCGAAAGTTAATATTTTTTACAAAAGAACATTACTTTACCACATCTACCAAGATTATATTATTATCCACAAAATTATCTCTATGAATTATAAAAGACAGCACTAGAGAATTAAAAATATTTTAAACGTTGCGTTATTGAAAACAATTATGGTTCAACTAGTCTACACATATATGTAATAGTTTCATTGTATAAAGAATTGGATTCTCAAATCAAGTATAAAGTAACAGAAATATTAAATTCATAATTTAAATTAAAAAATATAAAATTTATTATGAAGTGACATTACATTTCTATACAACAACAAACAAATAACTTGTAAATCATACTGACTTGCAATGCTTATAAATAGAGATTAATTATAATTTTACAAACGTTATTGTAAGAAATCTGATAGATTTACATGTTTTGTATTATAGAAAATGTGAATTCCCTTTCAAAGCACTAAGAAGAAGAGTGAAAACTTTTTTAGATAGAAAGACCTTGTAGTCTTGTTGGTAGCTTGTTGTTCTTGTAGTTAGGACTCTCGCTTCGTGATCCAAAGGTTGCGGGTTCAGTTCGTCCTATTTTTATAGCACAAACCTTTAGCTTAGTTTCAAAATAGTAAGAATATTGATGTGTGAATTTAATACAAATAATTAGTAATATAATTAATAACACAGTCATATAGTTATTTAATAATTATGCTGCATATTTAAATCAAACTTATAAGATTTATTAAAAATTATTTGATAGCTTTAAAATCGTTATGATTGAAATATAGAAAAATGATTTAATTAACAATAATGTTGTATTTATTGTTTACCAAATCTAAAAAATCCAATAATTTATCGTACATCCTAATCAACGTTTGAATATTTAAATGGCTGAATTGGAATAGTCCAGAATTATCCGCAATGCAAATACATTTTCAATAGATGCATGAACGGGCTTTTGAACCTGGAGTGATCTAGCTTTTCATACAGCTGGCATGTGTCGTAATTTAAAATATTTCCGTAAGAATTAAATATATTTATCAAAATTATTAAATCAAATATTTAAAATTCCATGTTAAGAAAATAGTTTAAAATAAGACAAGTTTATATTTTATTCAAAAACACATTCTTATTGCGAAGTTGCAATTTTTTCAGAACAAGTACTGTAAAATTTGAAACCAAATTTATTAATCACTTATAAAGACATAAAGAAAATCAAATCAACGAAAAAATATTTAGCTGCTACCGGGACTCGAACCACGGATATCTTCCTATCCGGAGTTTTTCTGTATGTCTTTCTAATTGATTAATAAATTTGGTTTTAAATTTCACAGAACTTTGTTACGAAAAAAATGCAACTACACAATAAGAATGTGTTCTTGAATATAATGTATGTATGTTGTGTCAAATGTTTCCAAAAATCAAAAATGAATTAACGGTTTATTTTGGCGGTTTATTATTTGGTGGTTTATTTAGCGGCAGTTACACAAAGTAATTTGTGCCAACTGTACCAGAAAAAAAGTATTTCTCTAAAAATTCATAATAAATGTTAATTAATTAATAAACGAGACTTACAGATAAGATCGATATATTTACGGAAATGTTATTATTTTTTTTTAAAACTATATATTCTGTTAATGTACACTTTACCTATCTGTTGTAAAATCCCAATACGGCGTTAATTAATAAATAAATAAAAATGTACGAGGCGGCTATAGAGTAATAGATATATAGAGTAAACAAAACTCCTTTATGTACAGATCCACAAATTCATTTAACACAAACTATCACAACATTGACATTTTCAAGGCAACAATAAGAAACATAAAACAAACAATATCTACACTACCGCACCCAAACTAATTTGTACATTATATCTTCCCTTCTACTCCCGTCCCACATTCCCCTCTACCCTCCCATTCGCTATTAATGTATGTTAAAGTAAATTTTTAAATTCAGTGGAAAATTTTTAAGATTGTTTTGCTGTTAATTTTTCCCAAAACAAAATAAATAAATAAACACACAAATACACACACTCACACAAACTCACTATTGGACACGTTTTTTCTTATTTTTTTATCGATTGTATATATGTGTTTTCTAGTAATTGGCCCAAAACTCTGTACATCAATTATTGTTTTTTTTCAAGATTGATTAATTATATGGCTGTAAGAAAACCAATAAATGAAAATAAAAAAATAATTGGTAAACGCGTCTGCCCCGGATAGGAAGAAATCCGTGGTTCGAATCCCGGTAGCAGACAAATATTTGTTCGTTGATTTAATTTTTCTAATTGATTAATAAACTTGGTTTCAATATAAGTTTGTTTAAATTACCTTTATAAAATAAATATAAAAATATATAAAACCGCTAAAATTCATGTTTTCACAACATGCTAACACACGTGGAACGGACAAAATGACGAGACCCGCGAGCCGAAAGTAACAACATTATTACCATCTTTGAATGGG
>JADDOH010007222.1:0-14394 GCA_016648135.1 Agrypnia vestita | reverse complement strand
CCAATTATTCATCCGTATTCTGAACTAAGTAATATTGGTATTTCCCGTATCTTGACAGTTATTGTATAACATTGTGACGCCGTTTTATGTGTGACGGATTTGAAATTAAAGCCATGTATTCACTAGGGGACAAATCGCGAAACATTCCGCTCGGCATGTCGCATCAACATCTACGCTCATGTTTCGGGGACAATGACGCGGTCATTTGACGTGTACACACCGGGACTCGCATATCTTGTCGCGGAAATGTCACCCGATAAGGATAACCTCATAAGATGACAGCTGCGGTATCTCGTTTGGCGAAAACGGGGTTCCGCGCAATTCGAAAAGTCACAATTTCAAATTAACGAGGTTTTACTATAGTAAATTGAATATTATTAAAAACAAGGTCCTTTTTGCAAATAATTATTTGCAAAAAGTTGCAAATGTTTTCCACGCGTCGCGGAAATGTCGCCCTATGAGTTTATGTTAATGAGTTTATCGAAACGTAAGAGGAGAAAAAAGAGGAGAAAGCGAAATTATTTACTGCAAAGAGAAAGAAGGACGGACATTCTATGCGATCTTCGATCGATACAGCTCGATGAGTTCAAGAACAATTTCGTTTCCCCACATTGTCATCTTGACAGATACAGCGCATGCGTATTCGCTGATACTGATGCTCCGCGTAATGTTGCAGTGAGCTCGCTCGGGTACCGTGCGCAAGGCAACGTTGCCACGGCACGTAGAAATGCCGCGCTATGTTGTGCGCGACGTCGCGGAACAGTGCACGACGTTGCAACGTCACGTAGACTCTATGCCGCGCGTGCTGTTGAGGGACAATTTGTCCCCTAGTGAATACATGGCTTAATGAATTCAATCAATTAGAAAGCTCATTATTCGTAATTGTGAATAACTTAGTTTTTTTTACGCGTTAGATCTTTCTGATTGATTGAATTGTCAAGCTTAAAACATCGAAATTGGCGGCAACACAATGTTATACATACCTGTCTAGATTGGGATAAAGATCCGACATCTCAATATTGCTATTTTCAGAATAGCACAAATTATCAGACTATGACGGTAACTTAAATACGTATAACAAGACAGCGCTGAACCCGCGGCTTGTCAAGACGTGTCCGCAGGGCGTGGGTAGATAAGGTGCGCGGCATATAAGGCGCGACAGCCGATAGAGGAGCGAAAAACAAACCAGTATATTATATATATTATTATACATACATACCATTGGAGACAACGCAAATAATTAACGCATCCAATCGTTTCAATCTGCGCTGCAAAATTCTACGTATCAGTCTTTTTAAAAATTAAAAATCAAAGATATCAAAACAACCAACAAGATGTAAGCTGAGTATTGATAATGAGCCTGTGGAACAAGTCACGAGCTTCAGATATTTAGGTGTAGAAATCTGTAGCCGTGGCGATCTGTATACCCAAGTCCGAGAGCAAGTAGCTTGTTGGTCTTGTGGTTAGGACACTCGCCTCGTGATCCAAAGGTTGCGGGTTCGAACCTCACTTCAGACTAGCAAGTTAGTCCTATTTTCATAGCACAAGCGTTTAGCTTATTTTGAAAATAGTAAGAATATTGATGTGACACGTATTCCGTGATCACATCTCTATTTAAAAAAAAAAAAAAGTTAACAGAGCATCCACTGTATCAGGGTGTCTCAAGATTTTTTTTTTTTAAATAGAGATGCGAACACGGAATACGCGTCATATCAATATTCTTACTATTTTCAAACTAAGCTAAACGCTTGTGCTGTGAAAATAGGACTAACTTGCTAGTCTGGGCTGAGATTCGAACCCGCAACCTTTGGATCACGAGGCGAGTGCACTAACCACAAGACCAACAAGCTACTAATTTGGTCTGGAAAAACAAAAATATGCATGCTAGTTTTGAACACGCTCATTAGCATGCTCAAAACTAGCATGCTCTAACAACTGTACACACTTGATCGTTATTTGCTTGCTTATTTTAAGCATAAGAGATAACAATCAAACACACATGCTTATTACTGGCATGTTCTTGTCATAGAATGGAGACGCTCTTGTTCAAAATGGAAACATTGCAAACCGAAATAGGAAATTCAAGTGAACCAATAGATCAAAACTGTTCCCCAGTTTCCATCCGCATATATTTGATTTTGGTTTTCATAATTTTAATTGTATGATTTGAATCATTCAAGTCTTTTAATAGAGTTTCATAAACATATATTCCACAGACATTCGTGATTCCTATAAATCACGAAAAGTAATGCTTTGTCATCTCCCCAACGCACCATATTTGTTTCATCTGTCGCGGACTGAGAAGATCGCATCGATAATCGACACTAGCCGCGAATGACATTAGCGTGCTCATAAGCAAGCCTGTTCACACATGCTCAAAAGGTACCCCTTCCAATTGCAAATCAAATGAGCACGCTCATAAATCAAGCGGCGATTGCTAGTAATGAGCATGCTCATTACTAGCAATGTACGTACACACGTGTGAAATACTAGTAGGCAATGAATGTTTGGAACAAGTAGATGAGTTTGTGTACTTGGGAAGTATGTTCGATAGAAGAGGGAATGTTGAGAAAGATATAGAGAGGAGAGCGACTGCCGGGAATAGGGTGAACGGTGCTTTGAATACAATAATTTCTAATAGAAATATGTCTACCGAGGCAAAACTGGCGGTACATAATGGAGTTCTGGTACCGACACAAATGTATGGAAGTGAAGCCTGGAGCTGGCAGAAGAGGAACGAAAGTAAATTGAATGCAGTGGAGATGAGATCCCTTAGACGTATGTGTGGTAAATCCATGTATGATAGATTAAAGAATGAAGATATTATGAATGAATGTAAAGCTGATCGTAGCATAATACAGAGAATAAAAATAGGGTCGCTCAGGTGGTTTGGACATGTTGAACGAATGAATGAGGAAGGAATGGTAAGAAAGATATATGATGCAAGTGTTGACGGCGCCAGAAAGAGAGGGCGACCACGGAAGACGTGGCATGACCAGATTAACCAGATACCGGAAGATGGTCCTGTTAGAAGCCTGAACAACCGTCGAGCTTGCATGCGAAGATGTATGAATGTAGACGAAGCGAAAGTTGTATGTCAGGACAGAAGAGTATGGCGCTCTATCCTCTCTGCCAACCCCCGCGGGGAAACGGCGTGATGGTAAGTAAGTAAGTACGTACACACATGCTACTAAATAGCAATGACTCAAGAAGCTCAATAACTTAAAAGATTTTCCGTAATTTTCAAATCAAATTTATCACCCTATCGATTAATAAAATTGCGCGTCTGACTGCGTCACAGAAACGGCAAAGAAACGACCTTCCGTTACTTTGTTAACATCCAGGTCTAATTTCCCCATCCCCCGCGCGTGACAGGGTCGCGATCTGGCCCGACTTCCCCGTAGTGATGGGTCCGCTCTGTACTCACTACTACAATGTAGTACTACACTACATTGAAGTGCACACTTCGTACATTTTGAAGTGTAGTGCATACTACAAACTACAAACACCAAAGTTATTGAAAGTATAAATTTCAAATAGTACACTTCATTTTAAAGCGAACACTACAAGTACAAACACTTCAAAGTTATCGAAAGTATGAGAAACTTTAAATAGTGATAAATATAAAAATAAGAAACTTTAAATAGTAATAGTTTAACATACTTTAAATAGTGCATTTTTTACGTGAAATTTTTGGAAAGTTGATGTAGATATATGAAGAAATCTCTGGAATCTGTAATAACCCCCCCCCCCCATGGTTTAAAAATTTTTTGGAATTGAATGAAAAAATCTGGCTGGCTTTTTTCTTCATTCAATTCCATTTTTTCTTGGCTTCACTTCATTTCGTAGTACTACAATTACTTCACTTCAAGTAGTTTTTACTACAATTGTAGTAAAAACTACAATTGTAGTGTACACTTTGTAGTCTTCAAACTGGTGAACGTGTGTGTGTTGTAGTCTTCATTTTGAAATGTAGTTTTTCCCTTCGCTGCTTCCCCGGGGTACGAATGGTATTTTCGGGGATCCTGCCCCTTCCTAGCGGCCCCCACCGTCTGAGCTCTCTAATCGATTACCTTCCGGCAAAAGGGCAAGGCGCAAAGTCTCCGAATTATCGGGGGTGTACTTGCGCTCGGAGAAAGGGTTGATGTGCCCGCCCTCGTTTATTTAAAAGGTTATATTGAACGGTCGCCATGCACCAATACGACACACATAAAGAAAAGTAATATGTTATAGCGAACACGGTGTTGTAAAGTGACACACTCGCCAGGTGACCTAACAGATGTTTCATTTTTCACGGCACAAGCGCTTTGGGTGGAGGGAACATAGCTGGCGCTCTCGTATCAGTTTCGAATACAATAACGAAGCTATATCGTTCACTGTTTCTTTAAGGTGAATAAATACATTTTCAAAAAATATTGATTGTATTATTTGTATATATCTACCTTCTTTTATCTGATTAATTACACCTACATGTTTCGGAAATACCTTTCCATCGTCAGAGTGTTATATACATGTCAAAATATCAAAACGAATTATATCTTTTGTCTTTTGTTTTTCTAAATTATTTGAAAATTTATTTTTAAATATTATTGCTGAAGTTCTTGATTACTCGCAATTATTGTTTATTTGTCACTGTAATTCGTTTATTTTCTATGGTCACCGTTCGTTTTCGCTTTACTCGTGTTTGCTTGGTGTTTATATAGATTTTGCGGTGTTTTGTGACCTATTTTAATAAAATAAACTTGTTTAGTAAAAAAGCGAATGAACGTCTAAATACGCGAATGTTTTGTTACGTGTTAAACGTCAAGTGGTCAGATTGACATAAAAATTTATACATGACGTCACTTGCGAAAATAATCGTTTTGGCGGGAGTTTAAAATGGTGATTTTCAAAATTTAAGTTAAAAATCGATCCAAAGTTTTTTCGTCAAGCAAGCAGACACCACGAGTTTAATATAAAGGGAATAAAAAAAAAACGGTATTGATAAGTGCTGCTCAATCGATATGTTTAATTGTGAGATGTCAAATGTTACACATCATAAGCGACTACTGTAAGGCTCGCTCGTTTTTTTAATGCTTTAAAAAAATATATTTTTCATAAACGCATTTTCTAAACCAAAGTTAAGATTTATCCATCAAAAAAACGCCGTAAATTGTCAGACATTTTTTGCATTTGCCCTTTTTTAAAGTCTTTTGCTTTGTTTTATGACAATAAGCACTTACGGTTAACACACTCTGTTTTGTCAACGATGGAGTCGGCTTTCTATTATTGTTTAGTATTAAGTTTTCATAAATACTTGAGCCGACAAACAAGAAGTTATATACAAAATTATTTTTTTTAAACTTGCACGTGGGGTGTGAGATATGAAGTAATATAAACATATTTAAAATTTTGTCAGTTATCGAGAAAATACTGACTCGTCTGTATCTATTTTTTTAATGTTTTTATATTATATGTATATTTACAAAATGGAAATATTTTTTTATTGTGTTTTTTGTTAATTAGTATTTTTAAATTCAATATTATTTTTCAACGTTTTTTAAAAACATATATTTAAAAAAATTAAAATAAATAAATTGTCTACAATTATTGTTTTTTGTTTAAATATATAGAATATATTTATTTATCTATATTTATCATCCGAAGTAAATTATTCCATTCTTAAAAATTTTACGAATGTATTCGAATGTATTATTATTAACTATTCGATTTTCGAATAGTTGGAATCACGAATACTTGGAGGCTCTAATCACGATCCTCAGTCGTGAGGGACCGACGTGGATGATGATTCCCCACAAAATGTAAAGCGGTGTTAAAAATTAACACCGCGCCTAGAATACGCAGCCCGATCGGCCCAATCGCGTCGCTTCTGGACCGCGGTCTTCCCACGTTCCGATGACTTTGATAATGCGCGAGGGGGACACCGATACACGATAAAGCCCGCGCGCCACGGGTCGAAGGGAGACGACGCGAGATTCAGCGCGCGCGTCACTCGTTTTGAGGCTCGATTCATTGAGCATTGTTTTTCGCGGGACGCCGTTCGTCGCGGCGGAGAGCGACAGTCGAGGAGTGAGACTGATTTCGTCACAATCGTGGAAAAACGACGCATTTGATTTTTCTCAAGTTTGCAGGAGAGCCGTTTGAAGTTTTATTCACATAAAGACACTTTAAGTTGTAGCTCGATAACTATACAAAAGATTGAAACTTTGAAACTTGGGTTAGTTATTTAAAGTTGACACCTTTCAAACCTCAAATACAGTCGGCGCAGTACAACGACGTTTTTACACATGCTGCATTGTTCTACGATCGCGAATCGGAGCCGTCGTTATACCGACTTCGTATTTTCTAAATTAATGAGAAAAAATACACTTTTTATACACCATTATATGGCTTATTTTTTTCACTTTTTAACGATCCAAAAAAGTCAATGTGGAATGTTGTGTGGAAATCTTTGTATTGTAGAGTGAAGCCATGTATTCACTAGGGGACAAATCGCGAAATATTCCACTCGGCATGTCGCATCAACATCTACGCTCATGTTTCGGGGACAATGACGCGGCCATTTGACGTGTACACACCGGGACTCGCATATCTTGTCGCGGAAATGTCACCCGATGAACTTACGTTGACAGCTGCGGTATCTCATTTGGCGAAAACGGGGTTCCGCGCAATTCGAAATGTTTTTTTGGGTCGCAATTTCAAATAAACGAGGTTTTACTGTAGTAAATTGAATATTATTAAAAACAAGGTCCTTTTTGCAAATAATTATTGTTTTCCAGACGTCCCTATGAGGTTATGATGATAGCCGCGTATCTGTTTATGTTAATGAGTTTATCGAAAAGTAAGAGGAGAAAAAAGAGGAGAATGCGAAATTATTAACTGCAAAGAGAAAGAAGGACGGACATTCTATGCGATCTTCGATCGATACAGCTCGATGAGTTCGAGAACGATTTCGTTTCCCCGCATTGTCATCTTGACAGATACAGCGCATGCGTATTCACTTGTAAACATACCACGTGGTACTGACGCTCCGCGGAATGTTGCAGTGAGTACGCTCGGGTACCGTGCGCATGGCAACGTTGCCACGGCACGTAGAAATGCCGCGCTATGTTGTGCGCGAGGTCGCGGAACAGTGCACGACGTTGCAACGTCACGTAGACTCTATGCCGCGCGTGCTGTTGAGGGACAATTTGTCCCCTAGTGAATACATGGCTTGAAACTTGAAATTCGAAAAATAAAAGGATCCTTTAGCATCTAGAAACCAGAAGAAGATTTAATGCAATCTACGGGATTATGCCAGCATTAAAATAAGTTTTGCGTTAAAATTTGAAAGTATTTTCAAAAAAAGCATTTCTAAAATCTGTCCGGCTGCTTAGCGGTCGCGCGCGCCTAATGACCCGACAGAAAATAGGTGACACACAAGCATGATCCGAATCGATAACCACCGTGTGGTTGGTTGTCCATGCACACTGCACACCGCGCGTGGCAGGAGGGGACATCCTGGACAAAACGCGAAAACAACATCATACTAGAATTCGTACTTGAATTTACGTAGTTTATTTTTTTTTAAACTAGTTTAACCCCAAGGAGGCTGGCATTGAAAATATCGCCATAACATGGCTATGGTCCATTGAGGGTATTTGAGCCATATCAATTATAGTTTTGCGCCATGTTACGTCTAGTCAAGCGATATTCAGTGTAGCCACAATATCTGATTCGTCTTTATGATTCCAACTGATTCTCTACTGCTCTGTTTACTGTATAGCTCCAAAAAATTTGATAATTTACAGTAAATTGGGTACCATTTCTACCTAAGGTATGCTTTCTGATAAGGTTAGGCCCACGTTTCGCTACCATATAATACAATATCGTCTGAGAATATTTTGATAAATGATAAGTTTTTAAATATTTTGTAAAATAATAATAAAAATATATTCGTGTAGACACAGAATCAACAAATTCCCAGCGCGACCCACATCTTACAAACATCTCAAAAACAGAGCTCACCGGTCTAATAACCCTACATCGCACCACACTACATCTAAGACCCTTTGTATCTCGTAGATGCACACTAACAGCCCTTTCCAATGTATTAGAGTTTGACTCCCTAAGCCCGGTTGTATCAAGTTGGATTAAAGTAAAACTTCGTTTAAAGCATAGATTTTTGTCCTCCACCAATCAAACTACCCGTTTCCGTAAAAATCTATGCTTTAAACTTTTGCTTTAATCCAACTTGATACAACCGGGCCTAACGTGGTAATCAATGACAACACATGCCCCTGCGACGGAATTGCCATACAAGACATTTACCACCTGTTGATGTTTTGTCCCATTTTCAGCACACAAAGACACAAGCTGGAGGCATAAGGACAGAAAGAAGGACGTCAACTGGAAAGACATCGCAACCGTGATAAGTCAAAGGACTTATCACGAGAGGTGGTATCTTTCTTAGATATTGTAGCCAAGACATTAAAATAAATAACAAATAAAACAAAAGCCTAACGTTATAAGAACGTATAGGAAGGTCCCGTCAGGTCCGATTCCTTCTGAGAGAGGTTTCCCGTGGTTCCCTCTCCACATAGGCAAATGCGAAGGAGTTCCAACAAAGCTGTAGTAGCTAGAGCAGAATACCTACCTTATAAGCCTTGTACATAGCAAGCGAGGCCAAAAATAATTGTCGGTTGAAGACTCTATGGAGCCAAGGATGTCATAGCAATTTCACCAGCATGGGGGGGGGGGGATGAACTGGCGAGCAGCCACGTTAAACGAGGACCGCTGGAGATGATTTTGTCTGGCAGCCACGATCGTCTCCGGGCTGTCCGGCAATCGACGATGATGATGCGAAGGTCTGACCAAGAAAGCCTTTCTACCATCTCCGGCCACTCCCAGGGCACGCGACGCGCATGCAGTTATGTCGTGTTGCGGAGCGTAATCTGTGTCGCGTAAGGACAAGACGTTAATAACGTATCCGCCTCCACGGCCCGCCTGCAAATTGGCGTGATTCTCGCTCCCGAAGTCATTTTTTATTTAACTCCGTGCGGGGCCGCTCGCTGAGAGTAACGAGGGTCAAATGGAAATGAACGCCGAGTACCCCGAGGCGCCGGACTAAAAATTATGTTTTGGTCATTTTCCTACACACGGTATTAAGAAAACAATGCGAATGTAGAAAATTGTTACATCCCAGGACACTTATGTACTTAAAGAATTATATCAGAATGTACTTTGTATACTCTAATATAATTCTTTAAGTACATAAGGAAGGAGGCGGCATTCCTGGCTTGGAAACATCCGAGAGTGGACCGGGACAAGAAGCGTGGAAGAGCTGTTTCCGCACTGCCCTGGACAGGGAAACTTTCTCCCAGATGATCGGGGGACACGACAGGGCACATGGAGAAGAAGTTTGTATTCTCCTGAGGAAGGGAACTCGTTCCCGAAAATTGCAGAGGTGTTTATTCATATTGAATAAAGAAAATAAATTTTTAGTGGTGTATACCAAGTCGTGTTTTATATTTAATTATTAAATATGTCACCACAAAGTTATAAATCGTTCCTTGAAGTAAAATTATATTAGGTTACCGCATTTTTGGACTCGAACGACCGTAGGACGCAGCCAAATTTAAGAGACAATTTAAAAAAAAATCTACAGCGAGTCAACGAAAACTAGTTAAAGTAGATTCATCGGTTTATTTTTTACATATGGTACATACATACACAGTGTACATTTTTACATGCTTTAATTAAAAGCATCTTAATTAAAAGCCCTCTTTGTTTGTTGTTGTTCCAGACTAGCTAGAGCTCTGAAACTTTCAACATTTACGTAAAGTGAATGGCTATACATCATTAAATCATTTTCGACGTAATTTACCTTATACGTAGGCTGACTATCCATTACCCGTTTTGGTAAAAAGGTTAATTTTGGAACGGGGGCGTCGCCACAGTTACGGTGGGGGTAATTGACAAGTAGACACCGAAATGAGAAATGTATCAAACAATTTACCAAAATGACTAATGGATAGTTAGTATGCGTCCGTTTTGACGAAGACACAGTGGTATCGAAACCGGCAGGCGTAAAGTTCTTTATTAATTATTTTTTTCAGATATCCCAATGAGAATTGATGAATGAGAAATTGAGAAGAATGATTTCGTTGTTTGTCTGTCTGTCTGTCCGTAACTTCCTGTAACGAAATTCATGTTTTTTTTTTTTTTTTTTTCTTCGGTGTTTTTGAGAACGACAAAAGTTCCACGGAAATTTGGTCCAACGAAAAAACGCCCACAGCAAAATTCTTGTGTTATTGTTCCAATAATAATAATATCGTTGTCTGTCTGTCCGTAACTACTTTTAACGTCCGTAACTTATTTTTTAAAAACTTTTTATTAATAAATAAATATTTTTTCTTTCGGAACCGACGTGAAAACGCACGTCATTTATGACGGGCTACAGCTAGTAAATATTAATAATTATCATACAGCACCTATTATTTTTGACCGGTCAATAGTTTTCAACTAGTTACAACAAATTGGCACAGTTTACATATATTAAAAAGCGTCAGTGAAGATTTTAAGAACAAACGAAAATAATATCACAGATTACGATACACATCGACACCCACCCAGTACTTTCGCCTACCGTTCGAACCCATTTGAATAATGCCCCCAATGTTATACGCATGCGCTGACGAATTCATCTAACAGATTTTGCAATGATTGTAATAAGTTTAAGATAATCGTTTACTTTGTAATATTATGGAAAAAAAAATGACACCTCGCGAGGCCATTCAGTCATAAACGGCCCACAAAGTGGAGCAATTTTCTTCGGTTAGACTCTTATTTTGACTTTACTGTCGTAAAATGTAAAAAAAAAATATGAATTACTGTTTCATATTTTTTATTATTTTTTTTTATTTATTAATTTATTTTTTTTACATCTCAGACCCACAAAACATCACATTGATATTTGTCTGTAGGTGCATCAATACATATATATAAATAAATTGTATTTATCATAAATACACTCATATTAATTAATTACAATAGATCTTATAAACTCAAATACAAATCAACAATACTATACAACAATACAAGAAAAAATACAAATATTACCAAAATCAAAATAAGTCTCTTTTATTTAATAACATATTCATTAATTCTGTATTTTGCCCTTTTTTATTAATATCCATTTTGACACGACATGGGATTTTATTTAATATTTTTGGTATGACATATTTTAATGTTCTTTGTCCATATTTATTTATGACCTTCGGTATTCGTAGTCCTTCTTTAACCGTAAATCTGGTACTATGTTTATGAATCAATCTATGCTTATATATTGAATCAAGTTTATTTTTAGCAAAGGCAATAGGATTTCCAATCAATTTATCGGTACTTGAGTATGAAGTGTTCAAAGGATGAAGGTATTTGAGAGAAACGGAAGACTAACTAAATGAGATGGTAAGCAATGAATCCTTGGAACAAATGAACAAGTTTGCGTATTTGGGAAATACGTTTCGATATCTAAAAGAGAGGAGATGACTGCTGGAAACAAGGTAAACGGCGCTCTGAATGCATTTATGGTCAATAAAAAGTTGTCAAAGAAGCAAGGCTAGCGATACATATTGGAGTTCTGGCGCCATTTCTGATGTATGTAAGTAAACGCCTGGAATTGGCAAAAAAACTAAATGCGGTGGAAACGTGGTAGTTCAGACGTATGTGTAGAAATCTTTGTATGGTAGAGTGAAGAATGAACGAATTAGAAATTAACGTAATGCTGGCTTGAAAGGTAGAGGAATGAGTTGAATGAGGTTTAACCTTTATATCTAATTGAATAGCAATATTCTCCATTTTTAAAACATCGTAGGTTTAGTAATTTATTAATTAATTACACAATTTAGTTTGTGTCATATCCGTATTTAGAATATATGTAACTCGATGAATAAATTTTAAAATGATACATTTCCATACGAAAATGTGATAAAAAACGAAAGAGAAGATATGAGAAAAAATTGTGAAATTTGCTCACTCTGCCGGACGATCGCCTTATGTGATTTGTAAAGCAAGACTCTGCGAAGTTTTTTATCATGCAGACCCCAACTCGTCGAAGAAACATAGCTGACGCGGTGATGCTATTCAAAATGACACACAATCTAGCTGATGGTCCGGAACTTCTTCAACGAATATCTTACCACATCCCAACTCGCAATAACACACATTCACCTACTTTTCATCTCCCCTTTTGTAAGACCAACTCAAAACAAAACTCCTTTATGTACAGATCCACAAATTCATTTCACACAAACTATCACCACATCGACATTTTCAACTCAACGATAAGAAACATAAAACAAACAATATCTTCACTACCGCACCCAAACTAATTCGTACATTATATCTTCCCTTCTACTCCCGTCCCACTCGCTGTTAAAGTGAATTAATATATTCAGTGGAAAATTTGTAATTGGCATAATTTAAAAAACCATTATTTCATATTTGTTAAGATTGTTGTTTTGCTGTTAATTTAATAAATAAATAAAGAATACTGTCGCTTAGACGTATGTGCGAAAAAACTTTGTACGATAGCGCAGAGAATTAACGAATAAGAAGTGAATTCAATGCTGGCTGTAGCGTAATAGGTAGAATAAAGAAAGATTCGCTGAGATGGATTGCCCATGTGGAACAGATGAGCGAGCAAAGGACGGCGAAGAAAATTTATGAGGCGTGTGTTGAAGGCAGCAGAGACAGAGGGCGTCCGCTAAATACCTGGCACGACCATCAAATATTGGACGATGGCTCTGTTAGTAGCTTCAACAACCGAAGAGCGTGCTTGAGAAAATGTACGAAAATGGACGAAGAAAAAGCGGTGTCCCAGGATAGAAGAGTGCGACGTTCTATCCGCTCTGCCTACCCCTCTAGGAAACGGCATGGTGGTTTAATTAGTTAGTGTTTTTGTGATGGGTTTCGCTACATCAATTGAACGTCGCGGCCTATTGTAGTGCAAAAAAAATTATCCAGATTTTGACGACATATTTTTTATGTTAAAATTTCGTTTCCTGACAAAGGCGCAAAATGTTACTTAGCGCCTACTTTTCCTGAACCCTTCGTGTGCATTTATTCGCGAACCTAATTGATGTGATGACGTCACAATCGCGGACTAATGACGACGGCTAGACGTATTTTTTTATCCATCAGAAATCGAACATGTTTTGGTTCGCGTATTTTTTGCTTCGGTTGTTGTACTAAATTATGGACGTGATGTGAAATATGGACCCCAGAGAAAATAACGTCTGACGAGCCATAATGGGATATCTAAACCGGTAAAACTTGGAAACGGAAGTCAAGTACTTTTATATTGATAGCCCGAAAGTCAATGTACAAGTTTTTTTTCCTTAATGCAGGATTCTATTTTGGGCACTCGAAAAGGGGCTATTTTTATAAGATTATGAATAAAGATATAGATGTTGTTTATTTAGTTTAATAAATACACTCTTGAATTACTCTAAAAATGTATATTATATATTTTATGCACTTTTAACACACAAAAACACCATTTGAATACAACGCCTCGATTAGTAGGTGCGTCTGCTTTAAAATTGGTGGTGTTAAAATTTCAAAAATTCACTAGCAACCGACTGAAATAGAATTTTTAATGTAGGTAAAACGGCGAAAAGGAAAGAAAAAAATTGCATGATTTTCAATGCCTAACTCAATAACTCATACGTAAAAGACTAAATTATAGTATCAATTTTGTAAATATTTTTGTTTTTTTTTTTTATTCTGATGATAACGATGAAATGGGAATGGTCACCGCGGAGGACCTTTTTTTTCGACAGTCGAAAGAACCCAAAAAATTTCCGCCAATGTTGAATATTTTTTATTAAAAAAAATTTAACGTAGGTACTCAAAAAATCATGTACCTACTTTCATGTAGAAATGATACCAATACCATAATTCGTATAGGTTTCCTTAAAAATAACAAAAATTGCCTTTTTTCGCGCTTAGTAGGTAGGTATACTCAAAAAAGTATGTACCTACTTTCATGTAGAAATGATACCAATACCACAATTCGTATAGGTTTCATTAAAAATAACAAAAATTGTCTTTTTTCGCGCTTAGTAGGTAGGTATACTCAAAAAAGTATGTACCTACTTTCATGTAGAAATGATAGCAATACCACAATTCGTATAGGTTTCATTAAAAATAACAAAAATTGCCTTTTTTCGCGCTTAGTAGGTAGGTATACTCAAAAAAGTATGTACCTACTTTCATGTAGAAATGATACCAATACCACAATTCGTATAGGTTTCATTAAAAATAACAAAAATTGCCTTTTTTCGCGCATAGTAGGTAGGTATACTCAAAAAAGTATGTACCTACTTTCATGTAGAAATGATACCAATACCA